>MU865291.1:247014-280204 GCA_033297215.1 Podospora fimiseda | reverse complement strand
ACGCCCCCCCCCCCCCCGCCCCCCCCCCCCCCCCCACCCCCCCCCCCCCCCCCCCCCCCCCCCCCCCCCCCCCCCCCCCCCCCCCCGCGGTTGATAAATCATTAGATATGGTAGCGCTGGGTTATATTTTTGGTTCTTTTATTTGCATTTGAAGGAGGTGATGAATTTTTTTGGTAGTGACGAGAGTGGTCTATGCAATATGAATATACAAGTTTGTTTATTTTCATTTTAATTCCAAACATTAGAAGGCAATTATTCTGTTTCTCCGGACCTGGGAATGTTGTGATGATGATGTGGGGGTTGGCCCTTGAAAGTTCGTCTTGAATTGTTTAGAAAGGCATGTTTTTGGCCCAGGAGCTTTGTTCAATTCGATAAGGATTCATCAAGGCCATTCCAAAAGAATAGTCTGGATTTTTTTCTAATTTCTTAGGTCTTGAGGGAATGTTATCAACATCTTCTTAGCTTCGAAGCGAAACCCGACCGACTGAAGTTGAAGTGAGAAATGGAAAAAGAAGATGTAAGAGGAAAAGAAAAGAAAGAAAGCTGGGGTGGAAGAACAGACCTTGGAAGATTTCTTGTCCAGTTCGGCGAGTGAGTCATGGTCGATAGGCGTTGAAGCCGTCACGCCGTCAACCAAGAGAACCGCTACCAAGGGCGTCAAAATCCGTATCTGCATATTGACTTTGGTTGGACCAGATGAGTGGCACTCGAGGATGGTATCAAAGATAAATTTGGTACAGTGGATTTGAAGAGCAAGTCATATAAATTGGTTACTCCAGCTAGCTTAAAAGACACTACTCACGTAGGACTATCTACCTATCTAAATATTTCAACAACTTTGTTTCGTTTTGTTTGTCTGTGCATGTGCGCTGGGGGAATGAATGGGTATGCTAAAATATTGAGAAAATAAAAACTCCCGGAGTTAAAACAAATACAAGCCCATACCAAAAACCATGTCCCCCCCTTAATCCAGTTCGAAAAAAAAGAAAAAAAAAAGAGGTATCATATTTGCGGTGGTTGCCCCCAGTCCTCCTCCTCCTCGTCGCTCTCTCATTCTTCCCCTCTCTCCAACTGAAACATTGGAAACATCAATTCCTCCCCCATATCCAGACAATCCTCCCAACAATCCATCATCATTCACATATCATTTCCTTTTCGTCTCGTCAATTGCATCAAAAAACACACCAGTATTTCCCCTTTTATCATTTTCATCATCCTTCCCTTTCGTACCCTCTTCATGAGCTTCTCTCCCCAGAACCAAACCTACTGAGTCCGATAAAACTTCTTGTACACCAAATGCAACAACAGATTCACGTTTAGCTTCAGGTTACCCTCAAACAAATTCATAAACTGATGCGCCTCGAATTGAGCCTGTAGCAGGTCCTCAATCGGGATCATTGCGCTCGCACCAGGAATTTGGATGTGGCCACGACTTCCCTCCAGACTAAAGACACCAACCTCATCGCAAGAGATGGTAAGGTTGACTTGCCCCCAGTCGCTAAGGGGAACGCCCTGCCATGAGACCAGCACACCCTTGTCGTTAAGTGCCCGAGCCGAGTACTTATAAGAGCCAAACTTGGGTACACGGCCGGAACGCTCAAGCTCGCGTTGATGGTTGTACTGTTTGGTGAAAGGGAGGAGAAATCGTTTTTTGCTGACATCAAGAATTAGTATAGTGATTATTTAAACCCATAAAAAAACTTACCCCTTTTTATTCTGCAGAGTAGCCATGGCTTGCTCAATGTAATCGTCATAACTCTTGCGTTGCTGCTCAAGATACTTTGCCTTTTCGTGCAAGTTGCTCAAAGTAAGACGAACACCCTCCAGTTCGCGTTGGCGTTGAACTCTTCTCCTGCTCTTGGTGCGAATGTCGAGAGCAATGGCGTTGAGAATGTCTTGATAGTAATTTTGCCTGGAGATGCGTCCTATTTGCTCCAGCCTCATAATATTCTCAAGAGCCATTCTCTTCAAATCAAAATATGACATGCGAGTAACATCCACCATATTTGCATCAGAGTAAGCTCCTCGAGTGTTGGATCCATCGGCAAAGTCGTCACGCAGCAGCATCTGCCACTTGTGCTCGTCCTCAGGCGTCACACGCTTCACGAGAATCTCCATCAAGTTTGATCCAGTCTGTACTCTTATGATATAAAGGATGCAGCGCTTGGTCTCCATGAACAATGCTTTCACTTCGGCATCGGGATCCTCGGTTTCGTGTAGTTTGGGAGTAAGGAACAGCATAATATCAGACGATCCAACGGCCGTCATCTCGCTCTCGTTGTGCTTTGCACTGCCGAGATCCTGCATGATTTCACGCAACATGTCATCTCTAGTGGGACAGAGATACGTGAGCTCCGAGGCGATGAGGTTGTGAATCGCAAAGATATCCGTCAACTTGAGGTACAGAGTCGGCTTGTTCTTGGCGTACAAGTCATTGTATTCATCAATGTCGAAAGTGCTCTCTACGTCACGAACCGAAATGACGGCCTCGACCAAAAGAGTCAAACGTTCGATGGATTCTGCGATGAAGGCGTTCAGAGGCTGAAGGTAAATGTTTTCTCCGCCGAATTGCCTGCCCAGAGCAATCTGGCTCAAAACTTTGGCAACTTCGCTGAGGTTGCGCTTTTGGAGTGGGCTCAGCTGCTTTTCGACGACACCATTAGTCTCGGGCGAGAGCAATGCAGGTTGAAGATAGAACTTCCAAAGCCAGGTGCTAACCGCTTGCAGAAGTCGAGCTTTGGGTTCCCGTTGAAAACGTTGAGACAGCGCCTCGAAGATCTGACGACATACAAAACGTAGACCGTAAGGCATGCGAGGCAATAAATCCTCGAGGGACAGCATAAACTGATCGCAAATTTCCCGAAGATCGCGCAAGTGATCAATAAAGACTGCCTTTGTCTCTGGATCCTTGATGGCGAGCTCTCGGGGGATGTCCAATGGGCGGTGACTTGGCCGACCTGTTCTTAGCTCCTCGTTATTGATAGCGGACCGGTAAATTTGCATGGGGTCGCTTTCGAGGTCGAGAGCAGGATCCTCAATGATGTTGTCTCTGATCAGGGGTCCCATCACATCTCTCAGGTATTTTCGGTCCCTTGGAGATCTAGTGTAGTTGTAAAACAGCCTGGACCAGAAGTAGGTGCCCCTAAAGTAATCTTGGATGGTGTTGCAGGACTCGACCTCTTCCCTGATGGACCTGCCGATCAACTTCAAGAGATAATATTCCTCTCTTCGCTTTTGAGCGTAGCCAAACAAATTCATCATCAAAAGTTCGATCCTCTTGCATTCCTTCTCGGTCGTCCCTTGCTCGCGTACGCGTTTGAAGAATCTTGATAAATACTGAGGCTGGGTTTGAAGGGCAAAAAAGAGTTGTTGGTAGGATTCTAGCTTCTTCCTCGAGCCCTTGTTGAGTGCCTTGAGGTCGAACTGGTTCTTGCTGGACATGGAGCTGTTGGCTAACAAATTCATAGTATGCCCGCCGTAGTTGTGCTGATGCTTGACGACTTCGTCCAACGTGATCTTGTTCTTGACGAGAAGAGCAATCTTGATGTCAAGCTGGTCGATGTACTGCTCCAACATCTCGTTCTGACGAACTTGTTGAACCACAGTCTTACGCAACCTTTCGAATTCCACCTCCTCGTTGAAGTCGAAATCGCTGTCGTTGAGCAGGTGAACAAAGTTCTTGACAGCATTGACCGGTGGATTCTTGCCAGAAGTAAGACTCTTGTACGCCTCGCCTTGCAGCTTGGCACGAACAAAGCTCTGAATCTTGACAACCTTTTGCATGTTCTCGTTGAAGAATTTCTTCTTCTCCTCAAACTTTGCCCTGACAACAAAAGCCTTTGCCGCAGCCTGGACGTCGGCGATGCATTCTTCATTCTCTTCGAGCTGATCGAGAACGTTTGCAACCTCGCCTCTGAGAAGCATAGCTCTTGCAAGCGCCTGCAAATTCGATATCTCTGGTTCGTTCGCATCGAGTTCGTCCAAGATATCTCCGTTCTTCGCTCTGCAAAGGAGACCGCGAATTTGGGCCTGCAAATCAATGATGAAATCCTCGTGTTCTGCGAGGGCATCAGTCAAATCAGACAGCCGTTGCCTTTCCAGCATACCTCTAGCCATTGACTGAAGGTCCACAATGGCTTGCTCTTCACTCTCTAGATTCTCCAACACGTCAGAAATCTCACGACGTACCGCACCAGCCCTGATGTGAGACTGGAGAAGACCCAAGCTAGGAGCATGCTCCTGGAGCTCCGCCTTGACAGCCTGAACATTGTTTCTAGCGAGGGTTCCTCGGCAAGCAGACTGAAAGGATTTCCACACAGGGGTGAAGCTTTCGAGGGCCTCTTGTTGCTCTGTGACCTTGCTCCTTGTAAGTGCGGCCCTAGCAGATGCCTGCAGTGTTGTTATGACGCTTGCTTGTGCCTCTAGATCCCTTCGATCATCCGCCAGCTCCCATCTTAGCAACATACCGCGTGCCGCAGCCTGTAGCTTGGAGATGGGTGCGACCGTCTGTTTGACCTCTTCCTGCTGGGTAGCAACCTTTTCTCGAAGCATGAATGCACGAGCTGCGGCTTGAAGCCTAGAAACAGCAGGTGCTGTTTGGGTAACCTCCTCCTGCTGCGCAGCAATCTGCTGTCGAACCAAAAAGCCCCTGAGGGCTGCCTGAAGCCCCGAAACAGGGGCAGAAGTGTGCTGAATCTCTTCCGCTTGACAGATCAGTTTTTCGCGAGCGAGGAAACCTCGAGCTTTGGCTTGGATCGATCTAATGGGCCCTGAAGCTACCTGAAGCTGATGGAGTTGGTCATAAACCTCATCGCGGACTTTGTTCGCTCGGATCAGACTCTGCAGTTTCAGAATCTCCCTTCCAGTGCTCCTCAAGAAACGCTCCTTCTGATACTGATTGCGGCGGACTAGGAAACCCCGTGCTGCAGCTTGTAATTTGACGGCGAATTGTCTCATTTGCAGTCGATAGTCGCTGACTTGTCGTGCAAAGTCTCCTCGAATCCGAGATTGAAGGTCGACCAGCCATTCCTCGTTCTCCCAGAGATCCTGCATCATATCCCCCAAACGCATTCTCACACTTGCGCCTCTTATTTGTGCTTGCAGGTCCACAATGGCCTCCTCATGTTCCGCAAGCTCCCTGTCGATTCGTTCCTCCTCCGTTTCCTCGGGTTCCGGCTCGGCCTCTACACCAAAATCTGCTCCCATGTTGCCAAAACTGGGCATGTTGGCCCCGAGCTTATCAAGACCCTTTTGCGTAGCCTCCAGCTCATGATGGGCGAATTCGAGCTGGCCGACAAGGTTGCCGATGCGAAAAGATACTATTCCTTTCCTGAACAGAAGCCAGCTCAGCGCGTGAATGCAGTGGATGACTTTTGGAATATTTTTCTTTTCGTAGAGATCAATAAGCTCGAATCGAAAAAGGTCCGGCAGTTCAACTTCGTCGAGGTAGCGGAAGAATATGGCGATATTGTCGGAATGTCGATATTGTAATTTAGGATGATGGAATATTTTGAATCGTCGATGCGGGTTTAGTGACTCGACAACCTCAGCGAGCGTAACACCATCCCTCAAGGCCTCCTCCAGCTCCACAATTGGGGGAATTGGGCGTTGGATAATATCTTCAATCCATTCCTTGGCTTCACCAATGTGACAGAGATATTCGTAGGCTTGGAGGAACTGCCGCTGCTTATCCATCCAATTTCGACCTTCCCACCCATAGCCACCCGTTCGGGCCAAAGCTCTGTTTGATCCCTTGTCAGTTCTTTGCAGCCTTCGGCGCCCCCGAAGCCCTGCAACTTCTTGGGCCGGTGATGTAATGGCGAATTCTTCGGCGGATCCGGACTGCGCCAACTTAGATAGCGTGCGCAATTCATTCGTTGCGGACCGACCGAGCCTCTCAAGATCAGGTGTGGTAAGTGGCGTTGTGTGAGCGTGTACCAGAGAGGGCGTACCGACATCACTGTTCCGTCGGACCGTATCGCAACGGGTCAACACCATAGATGTGGGGCGAGTAACGGATGATCGTTGAGGCGGCGTTGGCGGCGTGTCTGGCTCGTACCTCGGCGAGGATTGCAGTATTGGCGAGGATTCCTGTCTGTACGAAGTCTGAGGTCTCGGAGGTGTTCGTTCGTTATCAGCAATCGCCAATTTTCCAATATCGAAACTGAGACTTTGTCCTCGGTCATGGCGGATGGTGGGGCGAGGTGATGGGGTGATGGTCGTGGAACTTGAATTCGAGTTTGGAAGTCGAGGAAGCGGACGAAGGGATTGACGGGCTGCCGAGTATATGTTGTCACTTATGGGTGTTGTTGGCGTAGTCGGTGTCGTCGGTAGCCCAGAATACGTGTGCGCAGATCGGAGAGTTGGAGTAACAAGACGACTTGCTTCACTCTGACCTCTCTTGTGTCCGTATCCCTGGTTATTACTGGAGTACATATTAGACGGAGAGGACGAAACGGAAGACAAGGCGCTGGGAGCTCGGCTCAAATCAAACGATGCGGATGAAGCGTGCGAATACCCAGAGGATGCGGACGAAGAGGCAGTCGAAGGATTTCTATAAACTGCATGGTAGTCGGCCGTGTGCGACTGTCGCAAAGGATGGGGCCTGTGCGACGACGACGACATGTTGTTTACCGATATTGTTTGAGCCTGGGGAACACTACCACCGCCGGGATCCAACTTGTTCTGGCTCAATATTTCGGATGCACGGCTCGGCGGTGGACGACAACATTAGGTCTACAATCGCCTCTATTCCGTCGTTGTGAAAATATTTTGGTGTCTCCCCTTGGATGCGCTTCGTCCACCAGTCGCAGGTCGCAGTCTTGTCTTTCGCAGATTTGGAGGGGGCGGGGAATGGGGGTCAGGATGGAGAGCGTTTCGAGGTCCACAGGGCTGCTCGGCTCGAACTAACCACTCAGCTTAGAGGAGGACGCGTGAGGCAATAGGTAAGCTAGGGATGAATGTCTTGTCTTGTTTTGTTTTTTTGGTTGTCGGTCTTGTTGCTCTCTCTCTCTCTCTCTCTGCAAACACCAAGCGCACTGCGCATGCAAGTCGAATGGAGAAAAATAGAATCGAAAAAAGGATAGATAGACACTTCAAAAATTGTTAAAATTGAAGACAAAAGTAAAATGTGCAATCGTCACGATCGCATTGGGTTGCAAGCAACAATTGATTAAACCTCGAATGACCAGGGGACCCAGCAGTTTTTTAGTGGATTGCGGCCTGAGAGGAGCCCTTGCCGTTGTTGTTTACATTCAGAAGGGGGAAAGCGGCGCCCTGGCAACGGGCTGTGTGCTACCGCTTGAATCCATCCAAGTGATCATCAGTCCAGTGACCACTGACCTCATCTATTTTCGGCTTTATAAAATCCGGGATGGATTTGTTTCTTTCTTGACATATTGAAGAAGCTAGTTGGGTGGTATCTCAAAATTGGAGAAAAGTCATACGAACTGAAATTGTGGATTACCAGATGGGAATCAAACAAAAACGAAAAGTGAGAATGTGCCCGGGGCAGAGTCAAATTTACAGTTTGCAGAAGGACGGGACTCCGGGAGAAGGAGGCTTGTGGGAAAGTTCCGAGCACAGACCAACTCAAAAAACTGTCCCTTCTTGCCACAAAGACCCCACCTCCCAAACACACCGCCCACCTCACCGCCCGCCCGCTTTGTGCCCCGCACCCGGCAGAATAAGGTTTTTCACTTAAAAAGGCTTTCTTCACCAATTCGCCAAAAATTTCTTTTTCTCTTTTCTTGGGGGGGAACAGTTGACTGCTCTAGCTCAGGACCTGTCCTCTGTCTCCCCCTCGACAAAATCTTTTTTGATATACCCAACACGTCGAGTGTTCTTATTTTCTTTCACACATCAGTTGCTCGCGCAGAAATGTCGTCAACACAAATTCTTGACTGGCGCAAGGCCGAGGAGGTGCTCAACGAGTACGAGAGCCGTGATGGCCTCAGCATCACCGAGCTCATGGACGCCAAAGTCCATGGAGGTTTGACCTACAATGATTTCCTCCTCCTCCCCGGCTACATTGGCTTCCCCGCCTCTGCTGTCAGCCTCGACTCTCCCGTCACCAAGAAGATCACCCTCAAGACTCCCCTGGTCTCTTCGCCTATGGACACTGTCACTGAGCATGACATGGCCATCCACATGGCGTTGCAGGGTGGTCTCGGTGTCATCCACCACAACTGCTCTCCTGACGCTCAGGCCGACATGGTCCGCAAGGTCAAGCGCTACGAGAACGGCTTCATCCTTGATCCCGTTGTCATTAGCCGCGAGACCACCATCGGCGAGGCCAAGGCTCTCAAGGAGAAGTGGGGATTCGGTGGTTTCCCAGTCACAGGTCAGTTTTTTCGCCTTTCTCCCAATTTCCCTTTTCCTCCTCGCCAGCTACTATGATTATCCAAAAAAATAACTTTCGTTCATCCGGATCGACCTATGTGTCATGGGGAATTAATACACTGAAAATTATGACTGTGGCTATATTATCATTTTATCACATTTTTATATCGAGTTTTGTGCGACTCGTGCTAACGAATGTGATTACAGAGTCCGGCAAGCTTGGCTCCAAGCTCCTCGGTATTGTCACCAACCGTGACATCCAGTTTGAGGAGGACTTTGACAAGCCCATCTCTGAGGTCATGGTCAAGGACCTGATTACCGCTCCCGCCGGTGTCGATCTCCACGAGGCCAACAAGATCCTTGCCGCTTCCAAGAAGGGCAAGCTCCCTATTGTCGATGCCGAGGGAAACCTCATCTCAATGATTTCTCGCTCCGATTTGACCAAGAACCTCCACTTCCCCCTTGCCTCTAAAGCCCCCGATTCCAAGCAGCTCATCTGCGCTGCAGCCATCGGCACTCGTCCCGAAGACAAGGTTCGTCTTGCCAAGCTCGTTGACGCTGGCCTCGACATCGTCATCCTTGACAGCTCCCAGGGCAATAGCATGTACCAGATTGAGATGATCAAGTGGATCAAGCAGGAGTTCCCTGACCTCGAGGTCATCGGCGGCAACGTCGTCACCAGAGAGCAGGCTGCTGCTTTGATCGCTGCTGGCGTTGATGGTCTCCGTATTGGTATGGGCAGTGGAAGTGCCTGCATTACCCAGGAGGTCATGGCTGTCGGCCGCCCCCAGGCTACTTCCGTTTACAACGTCAGCGCTTTTGCTGCCCGTTTCGGCGTTCCTTGCATTGCCGACGGTGGTATCCAAAACGTTGGCCATATAGTCAAGGGTCTTGCCCTTGGTGCTTCCACCGTAATGATGGGTGGTCTTCTCGCCGGTACCACCGAGTCTCCTGGCACTTCTTTCGTCTCCCGAGAGGGCAAGCTCGTCAAGGCCTATCGTGGCATGGGCAGCATTGACGCCATGCAGGACAAGAAGGCTGGTGGCGGTGGCAAGGACAGCCAGAAGAGCAACGCTGGTACCGCCCGCTACTTCTCAGAGGGTGACAGCGTCCTCGTTGCCCAGGGTGTCTCCGGTTCCGTTGCTCACAGAGGTTCCGTCAGCAAGTTTGTTCCCTACCTCGCTGCTGGCCTCAAGCACTCCTTGCAGGATTGCGGCATGACCAGCCTCGAGGAGCTCCACAACTGCGTTGCCAATGGCACCGTTCGTTTCGAGATCCGCACTGCCAGCGCTCAGCTCGAGGGTGGTGTCAACATGGAGTCTTATGAGAAGAAGCTGTATGCTTAAATGCACAACAGCGCTGAAGGGTATGTAATGGGACATGATGTCAAAAAGGAATTAGTCAAAAAGACATGGGATTTAAAAGGGTGATTGCGATGGGTTTACGGCGTTGGTGGGAAACAAAAGCTTTTTGGGGTGTGCATTGAATCGGGATAGATGGGTCCTCTCGTGACATTGAGGATTCATTTGGGAGAGCGGAGGTGTTTCCTTTTCACTCTTCTTTTCTCTACCATTTTCTTTTTTGCTCGTGGTAGTTGCCTGACTTCATGGCACTCTTTCATTTGATTATATAGATGCATTATGATACATTATAGAACGAGCACCAGCTGCAAGATTGATTTGCCTTCGTCACTCTGCCACATGCATACGGATCCGTAACATAGTCTGGCGCGAAGAGACGTTCTCCTCTAATTCTCCGGGTTTCTCTTGTAGATTATGATGGCTACACATAAAAGGAGTGTTGCATTTATCCATGAACAGAAAACCCGACTTTCTTCAGTGGGATTTTTTATAACTTTTTGTCTAAAAATGGACTTTTTTCGTCCTTTCTTCCTCTATCCAAAGAGCAGAAACTTTTCAAGTTTTGTGTACGTCTATCATCAAATATCCATCACATCATGTCTTTCGTAAAAAAAAGGGCAGATCCATCCGACAATCCCAAGGTGGATTTCAAGCGGTTTAAAATTCCTCTGTTTACTTCTCCAGAGCGCTTGCGGGGAGAGTAGCGACTTTCTCGTTAAAGAGCTTCTTGGCTCTGGCCCAGACCGGCGAGTTTTGCCAGTCGTTGAGAGTGAGAAGAGAGGGAAGGAGGTCGTCTGTTTTCAAGTTAGTTTAGAAGTTGTTAATGTACGGAAAGTGATGTGGGTTAACTCACTGCTGAAAGCCTCGGACGCCTCACGGGGAAGGAGGGAAGGAAGGTGATCAATGGAAATGACGGAGAGAGGGGGGCCCTCCTTGAGACCCTCAACTGGGACGGTGGGCTTGTCGAAGGTGGTGGCGACGGTGTAGATAGGGACGGGAGTGAATGGGGAGGTGGTGTCGGCCGAGACGTCGCAAACGACTGAGAGCTTGCGGTCGGGGACCTGGAGGGACTCGTTGTTGACTTTGAGGGCAGGTTAGTATGTTTCTGTGATCAAGGTTTTTTTGGTTGGTTACGTACCGAAGTTGGGGATCTTGCTGGTTAAGTAGATGCAGTTGACAAAAATGTCGCTGTCGGTGATCTCCTCTGTGATAATTTTTAGCGACTGTCATTCATCACTCAACTGGAAGATTGGTGTTGGACATACTGAAAGGACCACCCTTAGCGGTCTCGGCCATATCCCACTTGAGGATGTTCTCCTCAGGGATACCAGCCTTGCGGAGGGCATCAACGGCGCCAGAGCCGCAACGGCCGAGAGCACCGATGACGATGACGCGAGGAAGACGGCCGGCCTTCTGGGCACCGGTGTCAACGGCCTTCTTGACATTGGTAATCAGGGCATCCTCGTTAGGATAGCTTGCAACGCCAGGGAAGGGTTCGCTGTGGTTGAGCTGCCAGGCCCACACCTCAAGGGCAAGGGCGGCACCTGCGAAACCGGCGTGGAAACCAAAGGCCTGGGGAAACGTGATTGTCAGCACCTCGTTATTGATTTTTGTGATAGCTATGAAGGTGCCAAAAGATCAACTTACGGCAACACGACGTCCACGCTCATCTACCAAAAACTCGAGATCCAAAAGGGTGCCACCACCCCGAGGAAATCTGGCGAGAACGTTCTCCCAACCCGCTTGCTGCTTGTAGCAATGGGCAAACTGAACATGAACGTGCTTGAGAGGGACTGAAACCGGGCAAGTTAGCGGGGTTTCCATTGGAATTGATTCTCGGTTTTGGCCAAACTTACACTCCTTCTCCTCGAGCTCCTTCAGGCCGATAATGATGTGCTCCTTGGGGACCTCTTCCCAGCTGCCCTCAGGGACAAGTGTAGCACCAACGGCCTCGAATTCAGCGTCATCGAAGATTCTCTCTGGTGAGCGCTCAACATTGACGACATAGCCCGCCTTGATGAGGGCAGCAGTGGTTGAGGGAGTAAGAGCAGATCTATGCTCAAGTGGCTTGGTCTCGCTGCGGAGATGGAGGATTGTGGGAGCCATTGTGATTGTGGTATGAGTGCAAGTGGATAATTCCAGGTAGTAATTATTTGCAAGTGGCCCAAGAATGAGAAGGGGTAATTGAGAGATGTGTTTGGGTATAAAGATTGAACAGATTGAATCTTTTACTCCTGAGTGAGTTATCAAGATATTTATGAGCTCTGGGAGTACCAATGTCTCAAGATTGAGTCACAATTTGAATGGGGTCCCTTCTCTTGGAATCGCCGACTGCGGTGGTTGAGAAAAAAAAAACCCTGTCCTGGGGAAAATTTGGAGCAGAGGCGGGAGCTGCAGGTACGTTTGACGACCCCGCAGACGCTGATTGGCTGCCCACTTGTTTGCTCTTGATTAAGTTTGACTCGGGATCCATGTTCCATGTCAAAATCCCCCCATAGCCAAGTCTGACGATTCAATCGTTTGATATCTTTTGAACAGTGCATTCTTCTGCACTGACTTTTAAGCCATTTATTTTATCATTTATTTTTTGGCGAATTCTTTTCTTCATGGTGTGCCAATGACATGTCCCAACGAACAAGGGTCAGTCAACTGACTAGCGCGGCGGGCGCTATTCCCACTGCGGGAATAGGCTCGCACGCTACGGCTTTGATGGATTTCTCTTTTGCCGCCCAAAATGGACGTCCATATCGATGGATCCCAAACATGCAACATTCACATTCTATTCTTCACAAGCTCAAAGAGTGTTCGAGACCGTGTGAGGGGAAGAATGGTATGATATCACGTGGAAACGTTGCATTTGTACGACCGATAGGAGCATTTCTCCCACTTCGAGTGCGATTACAGGTTGGGTGGTGGTATTGATCCAATGGCACCGATTTAACGGAATCGGAGTACGGTCCGACAAGGGATTTGCTGTCGAATGAGATTAGGAGCCCAAGCCTGATACTCACTCAGCTGCAGAGAAAGAAGCCGAAAAAAAGGAATTGGAATGCCGCTATTTATTTTCATGTGGTCAGGGTGATTTCTGTCAAGGGCGCTGCTGGATTAAAGGCCGCCAACCCCTCAACTCGCTCGCTCAGAAGCCGGCGCATCTCGATTTTATTTTATTCTACATCACGCACCGACCAACAACACGTCGTCCCTCCCCGGTCAAGAGCTTATCATGTCTAGCTCCGCATCTCCCCAGCCTCATTATGAGAACCAACAACACGGTGACCAACAAAACAATTCGTTACGGAAGCTTATGCCTGCGTCTGATAATGGTGGCCTATCTTCTGCGTCCACTGCTGTTGTCATTACGCGCAAGAAGAGGAGGCAAGCTACCCCTGCGGCTTGTGGTGCCTGCCGAAAGAGAAAGTCCAAGGTGAATATATAATTCTCACCCTGTCGTGGTCAACTAATCACTTAAACTTGCGTTCAGTGTGATGGTGGACGTCCACAGTGTTCAATCTGTCGTGATCGAAAGACCATCTGCGAGTTTGACACCCATGAAACCGAGACACACACTCAAGCACTGAAACGAAAGTTCAGTGAACTACAGAGTAGCAAAAGTGCCTTCGAGCAGGTGTTTTCCTTATTGCAGACCAGACCCCGAAAAGAGGCCGAGGAGATACTCGACCGGATACGGAGGGGTGCTGATGCTGCGAGCGTCTTACGCCATGTTGAGAATGGAGATGTTCTCCTTCAGCTTTCTTTGGTACCAGAAGCCAGGTTTCGTTACGAGTTTCCCTACAAGTCAACCATGCCAGAATACCTGCAATATCACGACAACCCATACCTCGATTCCGAAGTTTACGAATGTGTACTCCGCTCCACCCCCAAATCTCAGCAACGGCAAGCTCTACCGGGGATAGCGGATATTCTCGAGTTTTCCGACCTCGGAGATGAACGGGATCCTTATTACAAGCCATACTCGTCAGCCAGCGTCGTACACCCCTTACTGGAAGCTGTGAAGCCATCCAAGTGGACCCTGATTAGTAGCGACGACGTGTTGATGAAAAAGTTAATCCACGACTATTTTCTGTTCGAATATGACTGGTTTTCGGTGCTTCACATAGATTATTTTCTTCAGGATATGGCCAGTGAATGCCCACGGTTCTGTTCTCCGCTTCTGGTCAATGCAATTCTGTGTCTTGGTTGCGTAAGTTCCGTTAGGCATTGTCCTTGCTGGGTATCATTTATATGCTGATGTCCTTTGCAGTTGAGCCATCGTGGCCTCAGTGGCCAATCTGAGTACTGGAACCCAAAGAATTTAGGCAATCGGTTCCTTGCTGAAGCCAGAAGACTCTTCGACCTTGAGATTGACGCCGAACCACCTTCGAGGTCCCCAGAAGACGGCCAGTGGGAACACAAGCGCATAGATTGGGAATGTCAAAGACTCACAACCATACAAGCGGCAGTTATATTGAATATTACATACATCCTCAATGGGCATGATAAAGTTGGCTGGCGCTTGACACTCCAGGCTTTGGAGATGGCGGACGAACTTGACTTGTTCCGAGGCACAAGCCCGAGTTTGAACTGGGACCTAAGATGCGTACGGGAGCTGACTGCTTGGGGACTGTTCAAATGGCAGAGGTAAGAAAAAACAAGTCTTGTTACTCGACGCGAACTTCATACTCACATCAACGCCAGCCTCGTTAGTTATCATTATCTGAAGCCGCCGGTACTCAGAGAGCCGCCTGCAGCTGCTCTTCCTGACCCAGCCGCATACCCTAATTATTATGGCGAGATGTGGGTGAAATACCCATTGACATCATCACGCCTACCTATTTATCACGGGCTTTTGTTCAAAGCCAAGGCAGAATTCTGGACGATCCTGAACGAATTCTCGCTGCAGAGTTTCCCTCTGTCGAGGCCGTCGAATATGCAGCCCCGCCAAATCATTATCTTTTACCAGAGACTGCGAAGATGGCTTAGTAACCTCCCGGAAGAACTCACCCCGAGGAAGATTGTCTTTCCGTCACAGTTAAAGCTCCACATGCACTACAGTCATGTAATCACAGATCTCCTCAAACCTACTCTCGGCCAAAATTGGAGCGACGGGGAGTCTCCACCCAAGAGTCTGGATGAGACTCATGCAGAAGTCATGTTGAACCTTGAGACTCTTGTCCGGCTTTATTATCTTCGTCATGGGTTTGAGAGCGCCGACAGCTTTCTCGTTCATTTTCTCGGCAATCTTGGCTTTATCTCCAGGGCGGCAATTGAACAAGAGTCAGACGCCTCATCCCTCGAGTCTCACAGATCTACCGAGATCCTCCTCGTCAAGGGGATGAACGAGTTAGGGCGAGCTTATTACGTCGCTAAGGCAGTGATGCGCCTTCAAGCCAGCTTTATGAGCCCAGAAGAGGTCGAATTGGTGAAAAGATTTGTTGACGTCGAAGCTGAGAAGATTGTATATGGACCTCTTGAGCAAGCTCTCTATTCAGACTGGCCTGTGTACGAGATAGGGTATGAAGCTAGAGTCGAACAGAAAAGGCAGGGGAGGAGCTTTGGAACCCTTGCCAACATGATATCGTCGCCACGGGAGGCCAGCATATCACCTGTTTCCAGTCGTCCTTCACCAACGTAACAGTTACTCAGAAATGAAATTCCGCATTTGAGGACGGAACGATTCCGCCCTCCCAATCCTACGGAACTTGCCTTTAGCAGTGGTGCCAAGATTCAACCCAAGGCAACAACACAACCTGTTTTCTGCAAGAGAGGGGGCTGAGTGGTCCTCAACACGTGATGGAATCCGAGTCAAAACCAACCGATCAAATAGTCCGCCGCCTGCAGTGTATCGGCAGGTTTTGACCAGGCGGCTCTGGTCTGCTGCAAGATTAAGGCGACCATGGTTCACCGATATGTAGGACTTTGTTGCTTCACACATGTCTCTGACTCGTGATTGGCTCTCTGCTGGTTGCACAGCACAACCCCGCAGATAGCTACCCGCTTGTTGCCTTGTAAGGTCGGCATGTTATGACACACATGGCTGGTAAACGGTCTATAAAATGCCCCTCGACGCCGGCTTGGAGGGTGGACTGTAAGATGAAAGCTTTCCCTCCTCAATCCAACATTGCCAACTAGTCTCGTCACCCTGTAACACAACACAACAAAAGACAAGATGTCTGTCTACGGCTCCGACACCAGCTCGACGACGAGCTATGAGGAGATCAGACGTCGGGGCAAGGATGAAAAGGCTCAAGAGGGGGAAGTCTTCGAGGTGCCCGATGTCCTTTACAAGACCGAGCTTCACTCTGCTTCTGGTAGAGTCGTGGAATGTGTGTGTGACCTCTCCTACTAATACACTTTGGCATTCTTTTGCTAACATTTTGTAAAGCATGCTCAGGTCCGAAGCCATTCGACAAGCTCCCCTGGGATGGTCCGAATGTCCAGGATGGCAAGAGTCCGGTGATCGAGATTTACACTCGCATCAGGCAACCCTATGGGCGTAACCATAGCCCGGACTATGACCCCCGTAGAGACTACTACAACGACTCAGATTCGGAGGACGACGAGAGTGATCGTGTCACTGCCGACATGAACGACCATCGGAAGCTCATCAAGACGGAAATGATCGTTCACTCGAAGCATCTCCAAGCCGCCCTCACCGCTGTCGTCACTTACTACCCCGGCTTTGACCGCTTTCACGACACCTACAGGATCGAGGCGCCTTACCAAGTCTTGGTCCATCATCGGGAGGCATTGGAGCACTTAAAGCTCAACCAGCCTTCTTGCCATGATACCGAGTACGCCGCCACCATGGCCAAGCACATTGACATCCTTCTCAACTTCATTGTCGAGACTCACTCTGAGCAGCTCGCCCTCGAGGCTAAGCGGTGGGACAACCCCTCAGGCGCCACCGCTACCTTTGACCTCTTCTGGGTCCTCCTCAAGCCCGGTGATATTGTCTACAGAGAGAAGTACGGATGCATGACCCCTTTTGTCGTTCACAACGTCACCAAGATGGTCGGCACCGACGGCAGGCAGAATGGATATCTAGTCGTCATGTGGAACGTCACATACAGCAGTAATCGGCTGCAACGCAGAACGGTTCAAACCGTCGTTCCACCTTGGACCGGTGAGCGCGTCATCGATACCTTGTCCATCGTCCCAGCTCGCTTCATGCCGGGTGGGGGCAGGGCCATTGCTGAGAAGCAGATCAGACTTGGTCGGACATACTGGGAACTCGCCAAGCAGCCTGCGTACAGAGAGTACAATGGTCAGTTTCTGACGGGCAGGGACGGGGAGGGAGGCGGTATCATCACCGGCCGCGTGATTGTTGACTGCGAGGGCTTCGCCCGCTTCGGACGAGGGCCATCTGCTTACAACAATCACATGCTAGGTGGGCGTCCTCCCAGACGAGGGCCTCCCCCTCCTGCCAGAGATCTACTTCCTCAGGTCGTGTCGAGATGCAGCTGCTCCGCGTGCGCCAGAGCAGGTGTCAAGCAGGGCCCTAGTCTCTGGGCTGGGTTCGACAAAGCTGATCCGAAGAAGGAGGAGACGCTCCCTCCCAACCAAGACCTCTTTTTCCACATCATGGGTCCTTCCATTCCTGCCTTCATCCTGAGTGAGCGGCGCTGGGGTAAGGTCCTCGTGTCTGCGCTGTCGGATGTCAAGCCGGACCAGGATGCCTTCAAGTACCTCGTCCTTGACCCTGAGATCAAGTTAACCGTCAAGGCAATGATTGGCAAGTTTGCTTCGCAGGACGGCAAGCTTGCTCCTTGGCCTTCCGACTTTGTCAAAAACAAGGGCGAGGGTAGAATCTTCTTGCTTCATGGTTCTCCCGGGGTCGGAAAGACTTGTACGGCCGAGTGCGCGGCTGAGCTTGCTCGTCGCCCGCTTTTGGCTTTGACTTCTGGAGATATCAGCACCAGCATGAACGCTTCTGTCGTTGAGGGGGCTCTCAACTATTTCCTGAAGCTGGGTGAGCGATTCGGAGCGCTCGTTCTCCTTGACGAGGCAGATGTCTACCTCGAGCAGCGTCGTACCAGAGATCTGAAGCGCAACGGTTTGGTTTCGGTCTTTTTGCGTGCTCTCGAGTATTACAAGGGCGTCTTGTTCTTGACTACCAACAGAGTTGAGGCGTTTGATGATGCTTTCACTTCGAGAATTCATGTCACTCTGCATTACAAGAAACTCGGCGAGCGGGAGCGGACTAGGATTTGGATGCATAACTTTGAGAGGCTCGGTAAGTTTTACTTCTATCGTCACATCAGATCAAATATACTAACGAACAGTAGAACGTGATTCCAACAACAAAGTGTTCATTCCGCAGTCCACCAAAGAGTTTGCCTATGACTCTCCTGAGATGCGTGCCCTCCGCTGGAACGGCCGTGAGATTCGCAATGCGTTGCAGACTGCTGTGGCTCTCGCGGAGACCGAGGCAACCGACGGTGCCTTGGAGACGATTACGGTTCAGGATCGACACTTGAAGGCCGTCGTGAAGATGAGCTCTGGTTTCAAGAATTTTCTGAGTAAGTCTAGAGCCGGACACATCATGGAGGAAGAGGATGAGGAGTTGGCTGCCCTTTTGGCTGATGATGATGGCAATGATGGAAAGGGATCCGGGGAGGAGGAGGAGAGCGACGAGGAGGAGAGCGACGAGTAGGTCCTTATTTTTCCTTTCGTCTTTGCCCTCTCCTCTCTCCTCTCATTTTGTTTTGTATTTCGGATTTATTTTCTTGTGACAGTCGCTTATTATGGTTGTTTCTCTCGTTTGCATACAGAGAAGACAATGAATTTATTGTTCAGCCACAGTTGAAACCTTTTCCGGGCTGTAACTATGGTCCTGGACCCTGCCAAGGCATTGGTCCTCGCCAACCACAACTTCAGGACTACAAACTCCAGTTGCAGTTGCTTGAAGCAGCGAACAAGAGGAGATTGGAGATAGCCCGAAGGGAGCAACAAAGGGGACGTAGATGAGGGGGCTAAAGTCTTTGCTTTCCAATCTTATTCCTTCTCAATTCATACTACCGGTTCTTTCTCTATTTCATTCTTTCCTTTACTCACAGTTTTTCTCTCTTGAATACAGAGAAAACAATGAGTTCTTTCAAACCTCTTGTGGCCTTGTTTCTCCCCAACCAGCACGCGCACAAATCCAACGTCAAGCCCAACTCCAACAAGCACAACTCCAACGAGAACAGCCGGAGTACCAACTGCAGTTGCGTTTGCTTGCGAAAGTGAATGAGAGGAGGGCGGAGTTGGCTCGGAGACTTCGAAGACCGGGACGTGGATGAGGGGTGCCAAAGTCTTGTTTTTTTTTGTTTTTGTTTTTTTTTTAAAAAAAAAATTAAACTATTTCCATACACTCTTTCCTTTACTCACCATATTTTTCTTTTTTGAACACAGGGAAGACAATGAACTTCAACAGCAACTATCATCTCCTGAGTACTATGCCGCGTTGCTTGAGCTTGAAGAAACCAACAGGAGGGTCATGAAATTGGCACCAGCAAAGCCTCAACGAGGAGGTAGAGCACCGCCCAAAGCATTGGTTTATCGTGGTTGAGCTAGAGCTCTTTCTTTTCGATCATCTTTTAATTCAAGTGTCATTTCTGCATTAAACCACATATATTTCCTTTTACTTAACGTGTTTTTGTTCTTGAATACAGAAGACAATGAATTTCTTCAAGCCTCTTCAGGTTGTGGGATTGTTTCTCCTCAATTACAATCCCTTCAGGACTATCAATTCCGGTTGATGATGCTTGAACAAGCCAACAAGAAGAGGATGTTGAAGATGGCCCAGAGAGTGTACAAACAAAAAAGTTAGATGATGGGGCTGAGGATAGTTTTCTGGTGTTTTTTCAATTCTTTTCCTTTCAATTCAACTACCACTTCTTCATCAAACCACACATATTTTCCCTTCACTCACCATCTGCTTTTTTCTCTTCATTAGGAGTGGCTTAGAAAAAGAAGAAAGATCCCAAGCAAGTGAAGCAGCCCTCCAAGCACGCAGAGATCTCGATAAATACGCAAGCAAATCCAGGGCGAGAATACGTGCTAATGGGGGTGGCTACCGTGACTTTGTTCGGATTGACAGGGACTATACGAAAAGGCTTCGAGCTTTACAAGAGGCTGAGATTGCTGCTGGTATATATTGGAAAGTGGTCTGAAAAGAAGCCTTGATCACTCACTTCTTTTTATTTTTACTCATCTTTACATGTTTCCTTTGCTCACCAATTTCCTTTCACCCTCACAGGAGTGATCTAGAAAAAGAAAGTTCCCAAGCAAGGAAAGCAGCCCGCCGAGCACGCGCAGACTTGTCTAGATACGCAAACAAATGCGAAAGGATACACACCAAAGTAGGCGGCTATAATGACATACAACGGGTGGACCAGGAGGTGGCAAGATGGGCTCGAGCTTTGGAAGAAGCTGAGATTGCCGCTGGTGTGTACCGGAACGTGGTCTGAAAGAAGTCTTGATCACTCTCTCACGCTTCTTTTTTGGGCTTTTCTCACTTTTGGCACACGTTCTTCTCCTTTACTCACAAACTCTCATTTCACCCCTTCACAGGAGTGATATAGAAAAAGAAGAAAAACTCAAGATAACGGCAGAAGCCAAACGAGCACGCGCAGACTTATCTAAACAGGCGGGCAAATGGAGACATAGAATACCTGGATGGAACTTTTCCGAGAGGAATAGTTTGGAATCATACATCGACAGGAGGACTCAAGCTTTAAGGGAAGCCGAGATGGCTGCTGGGGTATACTTGGGACTATGATCTGAAAAGAAGTCTTGATCACTCATTCACTCTTTTGTTTTGCTTTTCCTCATCTACACATTCGTTCTTTTACTCACTATGCTTTTTTCCGTCTCTTCTTTCAGGAGTGACGTAGAAAGAGAAGCCCACGAAGCACGCGAACGGTTGTCTAAACAGGCAGCCGCATGCAGGAGGTTACTTGAGTTTGGATGCGGCAGCCATGAGCTCGAAGATTTGGACAAGGACATGAAAAGAATGGCTGAAGAATTAGAGGCCGATATTGCCAGTTGGGCATACCTCTGAAAGAAGTCTTGATCAGTCACTCACTCTTCTATTTTTGTTTTTTGTCTCTCATTTCCTTTTCCTCATTTCAATTTCAAGCTCTCTAAACAAAACAAAACAGAAAACCAACAACCAAACCCTCTGCCTCCTCTGAGATCACCACCCAGAACACGCAAACTGTTGGCCTCAATCCCACGACCGCTCAAAACACCCAAACTCCCGAACCCTCTCCCGCCAACAACCAAAACAACCCCTCAGAAAAAACCCTCAACCTCGCCAACAACCCCAACTCCTCCCTCCCCGCAACATGGAACTCCGTCCCCCCACTCGAATCCCAACTCCAAACTCTAAAAAAACACAACCTCCTACTTCCTTCCCCCACACCTCAACAGGATTCCCCCTCAGCACCTCAACAAGACACCTCCCCAGCTCTTCTCCATCACGTAGGAGGTGCATTCAACAACATCCAAGCCAGAATCGAAGCCCAAGCCCGAGCCCGAAAATCCCAACAACCCCAACAACCAAAACCCCATTTCCCTCCGAACCTCCCCGAAGTCTGCGTAAAATGCCGTGGATTAATATTTAAACCTGGTCCTTCGAATTATGGTATTACGAATCCTCCCATCAAATTACCCGGTCCTGGGGTTCAAAAGTTTCCTGCGTTCAAGTGTAATTGTGAGTGAGCGGGAAAGTAACTAGTTGGGAGGATTGGGATTTGTTGCATTTTTTTGTTGCAGGGAAGTCGGACTAGGTTAATGATGTGGGATGGTTTCGTGGGATGAAGGATCTTTTTTTATTTTTATGATTGATGAGGTACATGAAGTTGATCGGATGGTAACAAGCAGGACTTGGGATTTTGTCAAGTTATGTTTTATTCTTTATGACGATTACGAATTTCATTCATCAACGAACAAAAGAAAAAGCCAATAGCTTCGATTTTATTTAGTTATTTCGCTCTCTTAGCTTATCAAAACGCTCACTCTCTCTCCCTTTCTTTGAAAGACTGTCTCTTCGCACTTATTGTACAATTTATCACCCTCCCATAATACTCAGGAACCTATCCCAGTAAATGAAATAAACCTAGAAATTAAAGGCATAGATTTCTCTCAATTCTTTCCAGCACATCACAAGGTTCATGAGGGGGCAAACTGGGTCTACATTGTCAGAAGTGCTTGATAAATCGCATAGTACAAAGTGACATCCTTATTTATTTTGAGAGCGTCAATTCACACTATGCTTAAACAAATAGTATCCCAAACTGAAAGCTAAAGACCAAAAAAGAATTCCAAAAATAGCAAATTTTTGATACCCGAAACGCCTTCCATGTCCCCAAAAACCCGTAAAGGAAATTCCCAACATTATTATTAGACGTTTTCATTTGTCCCATTCTCATCCCATCATTATTCCTTTACACCAATCATGTCCTCCCACTCCCAACACCAACAGTCCCATAATCCCTCTTCTTCTTTGGCCCCTCATCCTCACTGCTATCCCCCGCCTCAACAGCCTCAATTACCTCATCCCCTTCATTCCTCAACAAACTCTCACGCTCATCCTCCTCCCCACTCCTCGTATTCGACTCCCTCTCATCCTCATCCTCAACAATAAACCAAGGAGGTATAGTCCCAATCAAAGCAATAATCCCCAAGAACCACCAAGCAGAAATCACATATCCCCTTTGAACTCCCCAACTAAAAACAGCCCCAGCTGCAGCAGGACCCAAAGCCCGTCCCAACCCACTAAAAGTAGTCGCAACACCATTCAGTGTTCCCAAAATCCTCAACGAGCTCGCGGAATTGGTGAGTAAAATTGTTGTACAAGGAAACGCAACGATTACAACAAATCCTTTACACAGCATAATAAACAAAAATACCGTGTAACGGAGGGTTGTATCTTGAATCAAAGCGGTATAAGGAAGTATAAAGTATAAAACTGGAAAGACGACGGCTATTTCCTTGCGTGTCAGTATTATCATCCCAAAAAAGGAGAAAGGGGAACTCACTAGCAAACCTATACAAATTCAACACCCCAAACCTAGCACAAAGCCACGGAAAAAGAAAAAACTGTACCAGCCCACAAGCAATCCCATAAACAGTATATACCGTCCCTATTTTATCCGAACTCAATCCAAACCCTCCCGTAAACTTGAACGGTAATCGAGTATTCGTTTCATCAGGAATTACCCGTGGGTAGTTTAGAAAAACAGGCAATATCTGATCGTAAGCCACAGAGTGTAACGCCAAAAACGTGTAACAAAGTAAATTGATACTCGTTTGTGGCGCAAAGATGTCCCTCAGACTCACAGACTTGTCTTCAGTAGTCGTTGAAGAAGCAGAAGAGGAAGGAGCAGCAGGCAATAAAGGAGCAGAAGCCTCAGCATCAACAAATGATTGCCTTCTTCTTTCCCTTTTTCTCTCTTTCCGAAAAGGACGAGTCAATTTCTCCCCCAACACGAGACCCCAATCCCTTTGATGTCGTTTACTTTCCAAGGTTTCCTATCAAATATGTCAGTATCACCCTTATCCAAAAATTTCACTAAAAAAAAACCAGAAAAAAAAAGGATGGTGTGTAACTCACCCTCAAAAACAACAACCCAGTCCCAAACGAAACCGCAAAAACCGCACAAGCCATCAAATTCGGCAACAAAAACGGCCACTCCCTAAAAATCTTTGACTCTCCAAATATTCCCGGAAACTGTTCACAAGGCCTAGCGAAAAACCCACCAAAAGCCGGACCAAAAACACTTCCCACACTCCAAACCAACGGCATAACACTAAACGCTTTCGGCTGCAATTCTTTCTCTCTAACCATTTCCGCAACCATTGTTCTTATAATTCCTACATTACCGTTTCCTGCGCCCATTATTCCTCTGACTATTATAGCCATTTTCAACGAGGAAGAGAGGCCCCAGAGGAGAAAGCAGATCATTGTCGAGAGTAAGCCGAGGAGGATGGTTGGTTTACGGCCGAGGGAGTCTGAGAGACGGCCCCAGAATACTGCTGTGAGGGATTGGGTTATGGAGAATATGGCGGCGGTTATGCCTGCGTATCGGGCTATTAAGGGGGGTGGGATATTGAAGGAGGCGATCATTTCGGGGAGGTAGGGGAAGACGGATGTTAGGGCTAGTGGTTCGGCGAAGCGGGCGATTGCTGGTTGTGTTAATACAGAATCATGATTCTTCCTATTATAAGGGTGGGTGAATGAAGGGTTGTTTTTATGATGTGAATGAGGAGGCGGGGTAAATGAGAAGCAGCTTACCCAAGATCGCCAGTTGTTGGACTGGCAACTTTGGACGAGGCCGGCCATCATCATGGTTTTGATTGGCCATGATGGATGTGTAAGTCGTCGAATATGGAGGTGAGAAGTATGGAGTTTCTTCACGGGCAAACAAAACAAAGCAAGATCAAGATCAAAGGTAGGAGGTTTTATTTTGTAAGGCCCCTCTCACAGCGAAGAGTGAGTGACCGTGTGTGTGAGAGAGTGAGAAAAGAGAGAGAAAACAAAACCGAAAGAAAAATGAGAAATGAAAATTACATTACAAGAAATCTTTTGTTATTCAAAAATAAAAGAAAAAAAGGCTGTGACTCCCCCAGTCCAAAGTGGCCGATGATTGGTTGAAGGAAGAAGAGTGGCCAGGGATGAATTCAAGCAAAAAAGAAACCGTACAAAACGGCCGAGCGGCCGGCCGCGGATCCGGCACGTTCGGTACTAACTTGAACAATACTAGTCCTAGACTAGGAACCCGATGTATCAAAAACAAAGGCGTTATCATCCGTCATCGGGCCGCCTTCTTATTCGCCACAGTGTTGAATTTCAAGAAACAAGGCAGACAGACAAGACAGTTCGCCGAGACGGTTCCGACATTACCCACCCCCACCATCGGCTGGCTGCAAGGTTGAAAAGACCGGGGAAGGGAAGGCTCGGTGGGTGCCTCTTCCGACCCTAGCCGTTTAAACACTTTATTATCTCCGGTAAAATTACGATACCAATACATATCGAGTTTATATACTTCTGTAGTTCCAAAAGTGTTGTATTTATCTAGCTATGCTCAAAATACTGCAACTTATATATAATGCCAAGATAATTTACTACTGAGCGACACAGTAGTGGTCCTCCAAGAAAGCTCTTCTATAAACAGCCAAAACAAAAATCCCTCTCACATCTAAACCCATCCTCTCCACATCTCCTGACTGTTCCACCAGGAGTCTGAACCGTCAAATCATCCACAACACTTTTAGAAGGCGTCCCAAGAATAGGACTCATCCCATTGTCCCTCTTCCCCGAAGCTGATCCCAATATCCCCTTTTCTCTGCGTTTAGACCTCCTGCTCCCAGGTGTCTTCAACTCAGCAACCTTGCTGGCCGAGTTGAGCAGAGCGTCCCGTTTCAGCCCCGATGGTTTACTAACTGAACCAGGAACCGGAAACGAAGGAAACATTCGAACATGATGAGAAGCAGGGGAAGACCGTATTGTAGGCGTCGTATTTTGGGGAATTGGTGACATCATGGATAACTCGTCTTCCGAGTCGGAGAGCAGCGAGAGAATATTGCTCTTCCTTTTTGCTGACGTTGTGACAAGTGGTGCCGGAATTTTTGGCTTCGACGAAGAAGGCCGTGCTTTTGGTTTGCGGATGGGTTGTTGAGGCGTCTTTATTGGTGTTGATGGCGACGTTCTCTTCCTACTCCTAAGAGATCTAGACGGTTTAGATGGTGATGTTGATATTAGTAGTGGTGTTGCCTTGGGACCCGGACTCGAGTACTTTTCGGGTGAGTGATTGGGAAGAATTGGCGAGGATACAGTGTGCTGATGCTGTGTGTCTTCTGGAACTATAACAACCTCCGCCGCCGGCCCTACCTCCTCCTTGGAAGACAGCGTTGGCGATGCTGGTCTTCTATATTCAACGACCTCCGCCGGCTCTATGTCCTCCTTGGAAGAAAGCGTTGGTGATGCTGGTCTTCTATATTCAACAACCTCCTCCACTGGCAAGGCCGGTGACGAGGGTTTCAAACTCAAAGCTTCGCATAATTCCTCCTGTGTAGAGATATAACCCTCTGGGTCAGAATCAGGTATTTCCAGCGCGGGGCAAATGGAGCCTTTCCCACGCGTCGAGATTCTTCTAGGCCTTCCATTCTTCCCGTTACTAGGAGGAAGCATCATGTGGGGGCTCGACAGTTCAACATCCTTTCGCCCTGAGGTTGCTCCTCTACCCTTTCCTCCCGTACTCGTCGGAGTAGCGACTGGGGTGGACTCCTGGAGTCCCGTCACCGCAGCGTCGATCTTCTTCGGCAGTTGACTGTTTAATCGTGTCCTTCTCGGCAGCGGTTCGTCTTCATCAGAAAATCCATACTCTGTATCGATAATATTTCTGGTAAATACTTCGACCGGCGGCGAAGTGCGTATCCCTTGATCCTTTTCGGGGATTGTCGCGGTATTTATATCGGATGTTATTACTGTCCCGTTTTCGACTGTTGGTTCGGGACAATCTTTCGTCACCAAACCTTCCTGTGGTTCTGATGTGGCAACTATTGGCTCGGGTGTGATGGCCCGGAAGGAAGTTGCATCAAGCGAGCCGTTCGCCACGATTTCCACCCGTAGGTTTTGGTTTCGTGGCTTCTTTGATATTTTCGTGTCAGGGCCTGAGAGATCAATGTATTCATCGGAACCAACGGTTTCGACTGCCACCTGCCGACTTGGCCGCGATCTCACAGGCAGCGATTTCCCCTGGGTTTTGGATCTCACTCCACGAGGGTGCTTGCCCTGGGAATTAAAGCATGCATCGTTCACTGTCATCCGGTTGTTTATTCCGGATGGCGTCAACTCGACCAACGAAGATTCCTGTCCGCCAGTCTGGACCTTTGAAATCGAATCATCATTTTCCTGATCTCCCTCTGTGGGAGTTTTAGCATCTTTCTTTGGCAAAGAACGCGAACCTCGTCTTTTTGGTTGACTGAAAGCTCTCTTGCGTGACTTCGGTTTCGCGGCGCTTTTCTTCCCTGAAACCACCTCTGGTGTCGGTCGTGGAAGCAAAACCGTCTTTCTGACTGAAGATTCTTCCACATTCTCCTCCTGGCCTTGCCCTTGATCTGCAATCTCTGTATCCTTGGCTAAAATGTCGTCCATATCGGTCCCATCCTGTTCCGGGATCGCAGTTGTCGACTGCCTTGCCTTTTTTCTTTTGGGAGTGGCCGGTGGTTCCTTCGGTCTGAAAGCAGACTCGGGGAGCTCAGGAGCTTGCCAAGTTGCATCAACGGCACGCATCGACGGTGGCGCATCGTGAGAATTCCCGAAAGATAGTTCTGGAGTTTGCCATGCTGGGTCCATTGTGGGCATGGGCAGAGGCATGCCATGCATTGGAACACCGTATGGCATCTGAGGCGGCATTGATAACGCACCATAGGGCATTGGTGGAGGATACATCATGTTTGGCACCATTTGAGGGTACCCCATCATTGGCGACATTCCTGGCCATCCTCCACCAAAATATGAAGGTGCCAATGCGAGTGGTATTGGCGGCGGCTGCTGAGGCATGGATGATGTTTGTGGTTTTACCGATTCCTCCAATTCCTTGTTTGCGCTCTCTTGTTCATTGGGGGCTCCTGGAGCTGATGCTGCGTCGTCGTCTTCCTCCTCGTCGTCTTCCTCCTCGTCATCATCTTGTTCCAGCTCGGCAGCATCTTTAAGCGACTGCAAATGCCCATTGTTGACAACAACTTTACCAGTGCTCAGCTCGATTTCGTCGCCGACTCCAGTAAAATCTTTGCCGTATTTCTCAAAGATGCTTTCAAACGCCGACTTGAGTTTGTATGCTGCGAATGCGCGTGATCGCTCGAATCGCAAACCTGGGTCTCGACGGGCGTTTACATCTTCGGGTCGCGAAACCAGTTCGTCTTCGTCTGGATCCTCGTCTTCAAAGGGCGCGGGCCCAAAACGTGGGCGCTTTGTCGGGGGCTCCATGATGAAAACATGGGGAGCTAATTTTGCCTCTTTTCGGTTGAAAATGAAAAGAATAATTATCTAGGATAACCTGGAAGGCGCGTCAATTCCATTGCTGAGCAAAACCAGGGAAGGTACGGTGCGCCTGGGCGCATGCACAGTGCAGTGCATCAAGCACTTTTTAGTGGGGTATCGCTGTTGGTTGGTCGCTGTGAGAACCCGACAGGTATGAATGCGTCTCTTTGGTTGACTCTACTTCCTACATGTAAGGTACTCAAAAGGCCATGAAAAACTAGATAAATACAATCCCACCTCATCCCCGACTCCTAAGTTCTCTCTCTGTAATAACCATTTCGCCAAAAAACAAGACGCCTTGCAAATTCCAAACTCGTCACTCATCTAAACTTGCTCACAATGACGGCAATGATAAGCAGAACCAACACTGTGATAATCGCAATCGTGATTATCCGATTCGTAGCCATTCTAGAGTATACAAGTTAGAACTGAGTAATTAGTCAGGTAAAAACCATAAGCACATCATACCTACGGGCGATGCCCTTGAGACTCTTCAAACTACGATCAACATAGTTTTCACTCTCATATAGAGTCCGAGTGGTGTGGTCGATGGTCTCGCGTTGTTGCTGGAGCTGCGCCAGGGTGTTGGCTCCAATAGCCTCTGTCTCATTTGCCAAAGCTTGGCTGGCTTTGAGACGCTGAGTGCTGCGATCGAGACGGTCGGTTCCCGAGAGAAGCTGCTGTCTCTGCTCCAAATGGGCATCTGCTGAAGAACCCGGGTTGTCGGAATATCTCCCTCCAAACAAGGCGCTCCTGTCCTCTGCAAGAGTGCGCAGCTTGCGTCGGTATCCATCCACATCCGTCTTGTAGTCTCGTAGTCGTCGGTTGATCGAAGTTCGTTGAGAAGATGGCACGTTCTGCTTCTCCATCTGCATTTGACCCAACAGCTCGTCTGTCTCCTCCAACGCCCGCTCTGCCGCACTCAACGCGGCCTTCCTTGGTTCTCCTGAAAGCTCATTGATCTGATCGAGTTTCTGCATCAGGTCGGCTTGGACGAGCTGGTATTCGGTTTCGTAGTGACGGAACAGCTCCGTGCCGGCGTCGGTATCCAGCGGGTTGGACATTGTTGCTTCTAGGTCGTGGCTCGTGGACTTTAAAGATTTGAGAGGTTACTGGACTTTATTTTCGATTGTCCAGGCAGATGCGTACGTTATCGGCGTCGTAATTCTCAACTGTGTCTGATGGAGGTGGAAGGATTCAAAGATGCCTGGTTCCGGCAACGACGACGACGACAATGACGCACAGACCAGCCACATGACGATCAGACGGGGCGGGCAGACCATCGCGCAGCAACAGGTCAACCCACCGGAGGAACTAAAAAGTGGGGAAACAAGGCCCCTTGTTCACAAGGGTGTCGGTGGGGGAAGGAAGCCTGAGGGTTGCAGTGTGACGTGAACTTTAGTGGACTTCAACCCACCAATGTCCACCTGTATCTGAAACCTCCAAAGAAGAGCCTCGAAAGAGACAGCAACATCTCCTTGTTGTCTTGGGGGCTTCGACCATGTATTGCCAAAAATGCAGAGCGCCTTTAAAGCTCGACGGTTCTTTGGAAGACCTAAATCCAGCTGCATATGACCTTTTGGTTGGTAAGTGATATCAAGCGGCCCCGCAGTAATGATCGCTGATTGATCTGACTTGGGCTATTTGCTTCCAGCGACACATTCACAGCAGACACCAAAGAACCCTCCCGTATCATCGAGAACACTACATCCCCAAGATCGAGCGAGAAAAGCTATATATGAACAGGTCGCTCGAAATGCCGGCCAACCAACCTTTAAGCGCCATGGCGGGCCTGGCAGGGGAGATATGTCTTTTATCTTCTTGACCGAATCCCAGATCACGACCAACAACAACGGATTACCTATTCTGCACAGAAGCCCGCAACCACTACCCCCGACGGGACAACCTTTCGAAGAAGCGCATGCTGAATACGATGCTACATCCGAAAGTGCCAAGGATGCCCGGAAGAATGAGATGGAGCGCATCACCAAGCTGTTTGAGATTCTGTCATCCAGGTCCGACATCGACCACCCCGTCTGCGTCGAATGCACCGATTTATTAGTGGAGGAGCTACAAAAGAAACTCGAGGCGACAACTCGGGAAAGAGATGCATACGTGAGCTTTCTCAAAGAACTTCAAGCAAACGCCCCAACCGACGAAGAACTCCGAGCCCAGGAGGAAGCTTTGAAGAAAGCACAGGCAGACGAGGCTGCCGCGCGCAAAGAGATTTTGGAGCTGGAAAAGGAAAAGGCCGAACTCGATAGCGAGCTATTGGCACTCGAGGAAGAGTCTCGTCAAGTCGACGCTCAGGAAGAGCAGTTCTGGCGCGAGCGCAACGCCTTTGCCAGCCGTCTGGCCGAATTTCAAAACGAGCGCGACAGCATAAACAGCAAATTCGATCACGACTCTCGCCAACTGGAAAAGCTTCAGCGAAGTAATGTCTATAACGATACGTTCTGTATAAGCCACGACGGTACTTTTGCTACCATCAATGGCCTGCGTCTGGGGAGAATAAACAACAACAACCCTGTGGAGTGGCCCGAGATTAACGCCGCATGGGGACACGCCCTTTTGCTCCTCGTCACCGTCGCTGATAAGCTGAATTTTACTTTTGAGGGATACGAACTTCAGCCCATGGGGTCTTCATCTCGAATTGTAAAGTTGGAAACCCAGTCTCCGTCGTCGAGTCGTTTCGGAGGTGCTCGTGCTTCTTCTGCCCCTCCACCGCCACCAAAACGACATGTCTTTGACCTTTTCTCTAGTGGCGATTTTCCTTTGGGATTTTCATCCTTCATTCACAGAAGATTTGATAATGCCCAAGTTCAGTTTTTGCAGCTCATCAAGATGCTCGGTGCCCACGTTCACGCTCAGACGGCGGCTGAAGGGACTCCGCTGAGTTTGCCTTATCCTATTGAGAATGATAAGATTGGAGATGTCAGTATCAAGATTGGAAATATGCAGGAGGATAGTTGGGCCAAGGCGTGCAAGTTGGCGTTGACTTGTTGTAAGTTTTTGTTGGCGCATGCTAGTAATGTCAATTCTCATTCGAGCGGACGGGTGTCTGGGTGAGGTATACGGATATACTATGGGGTTTATATTATTGGCGTTTTGACGGAAACATTATGATGAATGAAGGGGAATACATATATCTGATAAAGGCGTTTGGGTTTGGTTTTCGGGGGTTTTATGAGAGATTTATATAGTACCACTGGAGTACCAAAGATGGTATCCGTAGAGAACGTTTTGATAAGTTGAACGGAGCGTAAAATAAAGAGAGCGTCAATTCACATTATGAACGATGACGTCCCACACTATGGTTCCCAACATCCCTAACCCAACCAGCTTCATTTCTAATAAAGCTACATCTAGTCTACGAAAAACTTTATGGATAAAGACACCAACCACCTCATGATCAATATAGACAGACGGGTTCACTAACGAAAAAAAAAAATGTAACAATGGTTTTTGAATAATGATTTTATTTCAAGAAATAACAAAGGAAATAAAGAAAGGAGTAAATTCACTTACAACTCAAGATTCAGTACATAACGATCCACTGCGAACAGTTTGCAGGTGCTCGCACTAACCACCCACTCTGGGTACCTATTTATTGCTCCCCCTCTCAAATTTCCATTCCTTTTCTCTCTTTTCTTTCCTCGCCCTTCGGGGCATTTGGTCAATTCGAAATGATACAGAGAAGATTAGCATGGCCCCTGGACTAAGGATGACACGCTACTCATAGAGACGCTACAATTTTTTATTTTTTTTCAACATGATCGTGGCCTTGTGTTGTGATCTGGGGAAGAAAAAAAAAAACTCGAGATCCCTTTTGGGAAGCAAACACATTGGCAAGAGGTAGGCAATTGAATCGCCAGGATTTCGTGTCTGTAGGGTTTGTATTTTACCTAAACAATCACGTAGTCCGTTTCCATTCGTGACAATATATAAAAGGCAAAAAACGTGCAATCAAAATGCTTCCAAAAGTCTTGATTAGAAATAAAAAAACCATAGGTATGGCATCAACTAGGTACCTATACTTGATTCCTCATGTCCAATATGATAACATAGATAATAATCCATCCAAGATAGATAAGAACCATTATTAAAATAGAACTATTGCTGCTTAACAAGAAATAATTATCCCATGCTAAGGTAACCATCATAACCCATTAGCATACCTCATCAACCATTAAATCCTTATCCTTCTTTTTCAACACCACCTATCCCTCCCACCATACTCCCTCCTCCCTTTTCTCCCACCTCCATCCTCAACCATAACCCTAACCCTCTCACAACTTTCCCCTCCTCTACTCCTTTCCCTCCTCCTCAAACCAACCATAACCATTTCCTTCTCCTCACTACTACCACCACTACTACTACATGAACTCCCCCTCTTATTCTTTGACGGAGGGGGGCTCAACGTCCTAACCCCAGTTCTAGGCTTCTGAACCCCAGGTAATCCCTCTACATGCCTCCATCTATTTTCCGGCCTCTTAGGTGCGGGAGGAGGAGATGGAGCCCGAACGGGAACAGGAACATGTACAGGTACATGAACGGGATAAGGTACTAGTCTTTCTCTCTCAATAATGATTTCGGTTTTTTCTTTTTTGCGGTGTTTCTTATGACGGCGGGATGAAGAAGAAGATTTTTCGGAGGGGTCAACGTCGACTGCTATTACGTCTATTGTGTCGTCTTCGTCTTCTTCGGGAGGGATACAGATTGGGGGAGGAGGACGTGGTGGTGCGACGATTACGGGTGGTGGTGGTGGAGGGGGAGCAACGATGACAGGAGGAGGAGGTGGTGGTGGGCAGACTTGAAGAGGAGGAGGTCTGACGATTACTGCTGGGGGAGGGGAAGGAGGCGCCGGGGGGATTATGGTGGTTACTTTGCGGCGGACTTCGGTTAGGCCTGGACGGGGAGGGTCTAGGTATAGACGTTTTTTGTGTTTGTGTTGACGTTCGTAGTATGCCATTTTTCTTTTCTTTTGGTATGTGTATAGAGGGAAGGAGTGTCAAATGGGGATAAAGGGTATATAAAAGTGAGGTTTTGGAAAGGTTGGTGGAGAAAAAGAAGAGGATGGAAAAGAAGGAAATATGGGATGGCAGGTGAACTCTTTTTCTACTACACTACAAAAATACCCAACCAAATCATTTTTCATGTCCCACCCTCCTCCTCCCCTCCCCTCTCCTCCTCTCACTTCCAACTTGGGGTTTTAGATTGCTGATGATGATGTTGGAGATGTTCCCATACCTATGACGTAGTTGAATACAAAAAGCATGGAACACCCCAGTTGTTTGAATAACACCCAATCACCGTGTGAATATACAATCTATACTGTGAAACCCCCTTTGAACAATACAACAACCCCCTTTGAACAATACAACAACCCCCTTTGAACAATACAACAACCCCCTTTGAACAATACAACAACCCCCTTTGAACAATACAACAACCCCCT
>MU865291.1:0-246916 GCA_033297215.1 Podospora fimiseda | reverse complement strand
CTTTTCACAAAACACAAAGAAATTGTACCAGAAAATACACTCGACATATTCAAGCTACACCTAATCCAATCCAACAACAATACTATTGTTTCCTCCACAACACCTCAAATCATTTCCAATATAAAACAGACCCCAAGATGACCATCAACACCACAAACCAAAACTCCTCATCCTCACCCTCATCACAGCCTTCACCCTGGATTTCAAACTTTCACCTCAAAAGACTAAACGCCTCAGCACCATCAAAATGGCCCCCTCCTCGGTATCAACCCCCCTACCCAGCCATGCAAATCGCTGACCCCTCCAAACCCAGCCTCGCCAATTTACCTCTTGAAATCCAACTTCAAATCTGTGAAGTCTTCTTTTCCCAAAAAGGCAAATACCAAACCCCCATCGATATCTGGTATGAAGACTCCGACCGTTCCACCGAGGTTCTCCGCGGCTTCATCTACCTCCGCACCCCTCCTCTTCAATACTGGTCCGGTTTCTGCCATCTTGCAAGGTATGTCTATCTCAAACATCATCCCCACCAATTTGGTCTTCATTTAGACTCTTCTTGCGTCCAATATGTTAATATCCATGCTGACAGATTCCTGATTCGTGAACATCTTCAAATTCGTCCTCCCTTTTTGGATGACTCTCATGGTACTTGGCCTTCGCGTCAGCCTATTAGAGACAGACTTGAGAGCATTGAGAATGTTATTGTTGATGTTGTTGGACAGCGGAGACCTACCGAGATGATTGTGATGGGCTTGGAGGTTGCTCTTGAGAGTGCTTATAGGACTGTCAAGGACACCAACATTGCGTTGTAGCCGGAGCAAATTGTTAGTGAGTTTTAAGGTGAGTTTTTTTCACTCCTTTTTTTTCCTTTTGTTATTTCCTAATAAAATCATTATTCAAAAATATTTGTTCTGTTTCTTTTTTGTGTCTTTGTTCTTAAAGTGATTTGTTTTTAATCATGTAAAAGCTGGCCCATTTTGGTGCTTTTTATGTCTGACGCCATTACAACCTTGTCTAGGATTGTCATCTTCTTCTATAATTTGTGAATCTACGTACTCCGTAAAAATAATTCTTTCCTCTCTCTTTCACACACATACACCCCATACAGTCTGTTATGTCTCCCTTCCTTCTTTTCCCCATTCGTTTAACTTTATTTCCATTATACCCGCCTTTCATCTTTGCTGTTTCGATTTCCCATAACAGTTTAGAGAACAAAAAAAAAAAAAAAAAAAAAAAAAACGCCCTCGCCATGTCGCCACACATTGTGCCTCGCAAAATCATCCGGAGAAAAGAAAATGAGCATGCTTTATAATAGAGAAAAAAGACAATAATCCATCCCGTTCCCTCCCTTCAGTACCAATAAACTTTCCCTATTTACCAGAAGAATAAAGCGAAAAAACTGAAGAACGAAAAAAACATCCGAGCAAAAATATTTTGCATCCTTCTTCTGACGCACACAACACCCAAAAAGGTGCCAACACTCAACCCCTCAGCCCATAAGCGGACGACAACGACCTCGAAGATGATGGCGATGACAATGACAATGACGACGCAAGACTTCCACTGTCCCTTCTCCCTCCCCTCATATGTCTATCTCTAGCCATCCTTTCCCTCGTCAAACGATCCAGTCCTAATTCACCCCTGCGACGCCTTGCTGGTCGGACGCCAACCTATGACATCTCCATCCCATCATCATCATCCACCTCGTCACTCTCAATCAACTGCGCTTGATCACTGCTCACGCTCTCCTTTCTTCTCGACGCACCAGAACCACCATCCCCGAACCGCCCATCAATCCCTCCAACCATCATGTCGAATTCATCACCGCCGACCACTCTCCCTTCCATATCAATTTCTTGGGACAGCTCAACCAAAGCCGTGCGCGGCAACCTCTGGAAACCCACAGTCCTCACGATCCGTCCCCAATGTGTCATACAGAAATTAGCCGCACGCTTCCGCAACCATTCCTCGTTTGCCAAACCGGCGCAATACCAGATAATACATGCGTGATCCACATCAAGATCCTTGCTCAACCTGTTGACGCACAAAAGTCTCAAGTGAGGAATATTATAGATATTCGACATGACGAGCAACCCAGCAACATCCGAAAGGTCAGCCGATGCATGATCATTCTCATCATCTGCAGGGTCAATCCGGTCAGTATAAAGGTAGTACAAAAACGCCTTCACAACGCTGTACGGCTCGGGTATGTGCATCTTTTTGGTGTGGAACTCGGACATTTGACTATTCCACAACCTCGCAAAGTGCGGCCAGCGCGCCTGAAGAATCAAGCGGTGAACATGGATAGGAGGTGAAGTGGGCGCGTCCGGGGCGAGCCACGTCTGATCGCTATCCCCTGATTCCGTAACGTGTACGAGAGCCGAGCCCATCACCTCATCCTCGTCAAAGTCCCGCGACAGAGCAGTGACGATGAAATCGGTTCCGCTGCCTGTTTCTGGTGGCTGATTGAAGAGTTTGGCCAAATCCGCTCCCAATCCCTTAGATGGAGTCTCGATGCGACGCATCCCCGAAGAGGGCCGGGTTATGTCTGCCCGAGGTTCTGGGACCATGTTGTTGCCCAAGAAGCCGTACCGCCGCAAGTCAATTTCCATAATGTCAGAGAGATACTCCTCCAACCCGTTCGCTCCGAGGTCGATGGCAGCTGGGTCGGTAGGACAGCCCAACAGCCAGGCCTTTGTTCCGTCTTCATTCATTGTGCAATAATGCCACCGGTAGCCGGGCTTGAAAATTTCGCGGCCTTCGGCGAGCTTCTGCCAACGTAGAGATCCCAGATCCAAGGCTGAGAGTGAGCATTCTTTGTTGGTGATAGTTGCTGCTGGGGTCACAAAGTCCAGAAGAGTTCCTGAAGAGTACACATGGAAGTGGATTCCCTGCATCTGGGATGGCACATTGGTACCTGTGCCGCTGACGAATTTCAAGGCTGAGATTGCTCCAGGTGCGGGAGGTGCATACGTTTTTATATGGAATGATGGGGGATTGACCTGCGCTGTTCGCGAGTTTGCGGCATAACCTGAAGATCCAACAACAGGGGACTGGGCTGAAGGGTATGACGGCCGGGGCGAAGCCACGTTCCTTGACAATCCGGAGCGATCAAAAGAGCCCATGTGTGGGGGCGATTCGAAGGCGGGATTTCCCTTGAGGTCCAGCCACCATAGGTCGCTCACCTTGTCCATGTCTTCACTTAGACCACCAAATACCCATACTCTGTCGCCATAAATGTATGCGGAGTGGTCAAATCGTCCAACAAATCGCCATGATCTGGACCAGGTGAATGTCTTGAGGTCGAGGTAGCATATGTCATCGAGAACGTAGTTGTCGTGACCAGTAATCCCGCCAACGATGAATAGTTTGTCCTCGTGTAATACTGCCGCGTGTCGGGCTCTGCCTTTGGGAATTGGTCCAGACACTTGTGGTTGCGTCCAGTGTGCTGTTTTGAGATCAAATATGATGAGATCAGAAAGGTAAGTGCGGTGTTCGTTCTCGCCGCCAAAGACTAGGAGTTTGTCTCCCTTGTACAAAGTCGCAGTGTGACCTGGAAATCAGGGGTTGGTCAACAAAAACTCAGGAGGCCGTTACAGGATACCCGGGGAATGCTTACCCATACGAACGCCGGGTATATCCCCATAGTTGTCAACAAGGTTCCACTGGTGGCTGACAAGATCGAGACGTAATACATGGTTGTAGACTTCATCTGTGTATTGGTCAAAACCACCAAAGGCGTAAATCTGGTTGTTGCCACAGTATGTTACAGAGGCATTGACGAGACAGGCTGGTCTCTGGCCGAGAGTACGTGTGATTTTGGGACGATATCCATCGCTGGTAGTACGGTTCTTGAGTGGTGAGTTAGGCATGATGTAGGTATTGTTTGAAGATGCCGCGGAGGCAGGGGTCAAGGCCGTCGAGAAGGACGACAGAGCAGAGGTAGTGGATGGCGGAATGCTATCACCGGTTGTTGCGTGCGAGGATCCGCCGAATATAGATGCAATGGGACCGGCCGGAGTTGAGGGGCCTTGCTGCTGCTGTTGCGCCATGGTTGATGCAAAGTGATGGCCGAGACCTGTAACCTGTCCGAACTTGGAGGAGCGCTAATGCCCCAATAAAATCTTCAGTGAAGGAGCGAAAAGAACGAGAGTGAAATGGGTGTGGTCATATTAGGATGTCAGCGGTGAAAAAGTACGGGAAAGTGGTGATCCTATTGTCATCGAGAGACTTGTACCAAATGAGGTGAAGGTTCCAAGGGAATGAATGGGGTCAATGGATCCTCTTGGACAAGGGAGCAACCAAAATGCCAAAGAAGGAACCTGTTGCCTCCCTGTAAAAAAGGCCGCCTTGGGCTCAAGTCTTGGCGAACTTTTTGGTTCGACGAGACAAGGGGCTCCGACCCGCTTATGCACTGTGGGCTGCGGCGGGGTCGCAGCGTGCACCCAACGACGGTGGGGGCAGAAAGAAAGTTCGACAGCCTTGTCCACCAGCTGCCGGGAAAAGAGGTGTGGGGTCAGTGCAGGGAAAGAAACAGCTGGCGCTGGTTGTCGTGACAACGCGTGTAAACATTTAAGATGGACTCCTTCCCACCTCTTGATTTCTCTCTTTCCTTTTCCTCATACCAACACACATTCAAACTTGAACCAAAAACCTCATTCCAATTGATTCAGAGCATTTTTGGACAGTTGCATCACAAAGCATTGCAAATATTGCGACATTATCCAATTCATCAACCATCCACCCTACCTACCTAGAAACCATCATCAACCCTACCGAGGAGTCACAGACTTGGGACTCCTGGGCCCAACTTCCATTTATTCATAATTCCAGTTACATCAGTCAGCAATCAGCATGGCTACCGCAACAGTCACAACACCACTCAAGTCCCACACCGGACTCTTCTCCTCCCGCACCGCCGGTGGTCGCATGCCCTTGACGCCCTCCCCCCGTCAGCGTGCCATCAACTTCAACTCCTCTCCTTTCACACCCGAGAAGTCTAGCGGCGACGACAAGCTTGGCGTTTCAAAGTCAGTCTATGGTGGCAACCTCAATGCTCGCCTTGCCAAGGCATCGACCAAGTCTCAGCATCGCGAGTCACCCAAGTCCAACATTGCTGCTGGAATACACACTCCCCGCAAGGCTCTAGAGCTTGGCGTCTCTGACTTTACTCTTACCGGCACCGGTGCCTATAACAAGAAGTCATCTCCCACAGCCGACAAGACCAAAAAGGTTCCCAAGGTCAAGTCAAAGTCGTCAAAGACCACCATCAACTACACTGGCGATCGCTTCATCCCCAACCGCGGTGCTAGCTCAGCCATCGCCAATGCTGGCTCAGGCAAACTCGACATCAAGGAGAAGCGACGCTCGAGAACCGGCAATAGTGAGGCCTCCTCGGTGCTTTCCTCCGCTACTGACGATGCGCTTGCTGCCTTGGAGCACCTCAACATTGAAGAGGAGGACCAGTCCTCCTACTCTCGTCCTTCGCCAAATACGGTGGCCTATCAAGACTCCCTTGCTAATGCCTGCGGTGTCAATCTCAAGACTCGCATTCTCGAGTTCAAGCCTGCTGCTCCCGAGTCATCAAAGCCCATCGATCTTCGCCAGCAGTACAACCGTCCCCTGAAGCCTGCCGGTGCTAGCTCCGCCCAGTTCAGACGCCGTATTGCGACCGCACCAGAGCGCGTTCTTGACGCCCCTGGTCTCATCGATGACTACTACCTCAACTTGCTGGACTGGAGCTCTGGAAACCAGGTTGCAATTGGCCTCGAGCGCAATGTCTATGTTTGGTCGGCCGATGAGGGTTCCGTTAGCTGCCTTCTTGAAACTAGCCCCGATACCTACGTTAGCAGTGTTAAGTGGTCCGGCGATGGTGCCTACGTCGGTGTCGGTCTCGGAACCGGCGAGGTTCAGATTTGGGACGTCGCTGAGGGTGTCAAGATCCGCAGCATGCTCGGCCACGAGACACGCGTTGGTGTGATGGGCTGGAACAAGCATCTCCTCTCCACTGGTGCGAGAAGCGGCCTGGTCTTCAACCACGATGTCCGTATTGCGGAGCACAAGGTCGCTGAGCTCGTTTCGCACACTTCTGAGGTCTGCGGTCTCGAATGGCGCTCTGATGGCGCTCAACTTGCCACTGGCGGCAATGACAACCTCGTCTCCATCTGGGATGCCCGTTCTCTCGCTGTCCCCAAGTTCACCAAGACCAACCACAAGGCCGCCGTCAAGGCTCTCTCCTGGTGCCCGTGGAACATGAACCTTCTTGCTACTGGAGGTGGCTCGTACGATCGTCATATCCATTTCTGGAACACCACCTCTGGCGCTCGCGTCAACAGCATCGACACTGGCTCTCAAGTTACCAGCCTGCGCTGGAGCCCTCACTACCGTGAAATCGTCAGCTCAAGTGGCTTCCCCGACAACTCTTTGAGCATCTGGAGCTACCCGACTCTTGTCCGCAACGTCGAGATCCCTGCTCACGAGAGCAGAGTCCTTCACAGCTGCCTCAGCCCCGATGGTCAGATGTTGGCCACCGCTGCTGCCGACGAGAGCTTGAAGTTCTGGAAGATCTTTGAGAAGAAGGCGGGCTCCGGCTCTGGTTCTGCTGGCTCCAGCAGCTCTGCCAAGGCAGAGATGACCAAGCAGATGACTATCCGCTAAGTCAACAACAACACAATGCATGATTTATTCATGGCCAGTCGACTTTTGCTATAGCAACAACAAAGTCAATCGTTCAACCAACGGTAGGTATAACAACGGTTCCCTTCTGGATTCATCGGATGGGATTCCTGCTATTTTTGGTCGTTTCAGCGCGGTGTTTGGGGGAACAAACGAAAACTCTCGCCCAACAGTGCGATTATTATCATCATGAGGCGTCTAATTTATTACTGCGGGAATGGATAAGAGAAACACAAATCGGCTTGGTCACATGAGGTTTACGACAACATTGGGAGACACGTACATATTGTTGGCTTATTGAGATACCCTGTTTTTAATACATCCATCATCGCTTCCTAGGAAGGATGATGGAGGTGTTGTTTTTTCTATAGTCTTTCTTTTTCTGTACGGGATAAATAATTTGTGGGATTATTATACATGGCGGGCATAAGGAAGGAGGCGTTGGTGGAATTTTGTTTTTAAAAAATAGAAAACTTAAAATGAAGATGTGTGGCAGATGAATAAATGTTTTCTTGTGTGTGACATACACTCTGATCCTTGAACGTTCGTTGGCGAGGTACCTCCGTACTTCAAACCCAAGTTCATATATCTCAACTCAACAGCCACAAAAGAATACCACAAAAAGGACGTTTGGTAAAGATATCTCAACAGAAAAGCCGCAAACTTTAATATTTATTTTATCATTGCTGGTTATTTGGCTGTAGAACTTTAAAGTTATCAAAAAAGATATATTAACGTTTAAGGACCAGATTGTATTCCGTACAAGGTGGATGATCCGATTCATTCAAGAATTGAGAATTTTGTTTTCGTCCAGTGCAGCTGAAAAAAACACACCTTGATTCTTTCGAATTGGATGCAGGAAAGGAACTAGTCCCGAATAATCCGCAACGCCAATCCATTCATAAAAGAAAAGATAAAAAACATCTCAAAAGATTTTTTTCTTCTTCAAGATTCTCGACTCGATTGTCACCATACTTTGTCAAGTACCGAGAATTTATTTTCAGCGGTCTCCAGCCCGTTCCTGAACCAACAACTTCGTGGCTTTGGCGGGTTTCGGTCACTGTGGGTTGGCACTTGGCGGCTATTAGCGGCTGACTAAGCACCCTCAGCGCACTTCAAAGGAAGCCTGGCTACTTAATCCAACTTGCCCAATACATCACTCACAGGCGAAACACCGTATCCCCGAAACCACGGCGCACGATTGGAAAACAGCGCGCCCTGCCATCTAGAAAAATACAGGACTCGCGAGATCAAGAAGAAAGTAATTACGAATTGGAGGCGGAGGTTGTTTTTGGGGGGATACACTGCACACTTTTCAAGGTCCCGCCAATTTCGGCTGGTCTGCCACTTCTCTCCCAGGTCTGCAGGAAATCTCCATCTCCAGTTTCCCATCAAGAAACATCCACTCCGCCAACTCACCTGCGCATCCCGAGTCGAGAACGGCAAACGTAGAAACAAGAAAAGAAGACGTGTCACAGGGTCGTTCTCTGGCTCTTTCGATTTCCCACTGCTGCCTCGCGACCGCCTCTCCTCGGCCCACCATCTACGTTCATCATGTCCAACACCGCTGTTGGCCCCGTCTACGAGACCATCATTAACGAGGTCATCAATTCCGTACGCGTCGACTTCGAGGAGAACGGTGTCGACGATGGCGTGCTGGAGGACCTGAAGAAGGTGAGGAGTTTTCCAATACGTTCCATCTTCTTTTCTTTGCCTGTCAATTACTCTTCCATCAAATTTCCATCAATGCACACCTGCGCGCTGCGCCCTTGCATCATTTTTTCATTTCTGCCAAAAAAAAGTCCATCACTGGACGACCATAATCTCCATGATGGAGGTTTTGATTGTTGCTGTGGTGGAGGAATGGCGCGACAAAGTTGTCCGTCTTGGGAATTCGGGCGTTGCGTTTCTGCTGACTGCCTGGGGCCTCTGCGGACGCAAGAGGGGTGGAGAGGCAGCCTCGGAGTGGGCGAGCAAGTGCTTTTGGGTCTCTTTTTAAGTGCGCGCCCCGCTGCTGAGGAACCTTGCCCAGCACCCACCCGCCTCTTCCGATTGGGCCGTCCAACTCTGGGTCACGTGCACCCCTCACAAGCACCACCCCTTGGCCTTTTTTTGTCTCTTGCATGTTACTAACCACATGTCAATAGAAATGGCAAATCAAGCTTTCCCAGATGAATGTTGCCCAATTTCCATGGGACCCCAGACCTGAACCAGCTCCTACTCAGGCAGCTCCCGCCCAAGCTGCTGCTGCTCAAGCTGCCCAGGCTACACCAGCTCCTGTTGCCAACCATACCACGTCAACCTTTAGCCCACAGGCGTCTGCTCAGCCGCTTCAGGGTCTTCATGCCAATGGCATGGGAATCAAGAATGAGCCACACCCAGCCAGAGCTGATCCTGTCATCAAGCAGGAGCCCGGTCTAGGCAATCCGGGTCCTCAGATGCCGCAGCAATATGCTAACCCCCCGCGCGTAATCACCGCCGCGGAGCGTGCTGCGCAGGCTATTCATAGTAAATTTGGCGATCGCGCTGCTGCTTCCATTGATGCGATTCAGATGACCCATCAACAGCAGCAACAGCAACAGCAGCAGCAGCAACCTCAACTGCAAGCTCAGCAATTCCAGCAACACCCACAGCATCAGCAGCACCAACAGCACCAGCAGCAGCGTGCAGTTCAGCACCAGCAGCAAGTGCCACAGCAGCAATATCAGCAGCACCCCCATGTTCAGCAGCAGATGCAGCGGCCAGGGCAACTGCCTCCGCAGCTCGTCGCTCAGCAGTATCGTCAGGGGCTCGCGAATAACATTCAACAGCGTATGCAGCAGCTTCCACATGGTCAGCCTCCCAACGGGCTTCCGGCTGCTCAGGTCGATGGAGCGGCTGATGATGTTTACGAGGGAGTCTTGATGCAGCGTGGTCCTGACGGTCAACCTGTCGAGATGGGTCGGGTTGAGATCGATGAGTTGATCCATAGTCAGATGGCTGCGAGGGCCAAGCAGATGGAAGGTGGTGGCTTGATGCTTCCCCTCAAGGAGGCGACCAAGCATCGTGGCGTTTCATCGAGAAAGAACAAGGCCAATGGGACTGGTGCTGCACAGTTCGACGGCCTGGACGATGATGATGACGACTTGAAGGATGAGGATCTGGATGAAGATGCTATCAACTCTGACCTTGATGATCCCAACGACGACAAGGACGACGATGATGATGATGACGATGCCATGGGGCATATGATGCTCTGCACATATGACAAGGTGCAGCGCGTCAAGAACAAGTGGAAGTGCACTCTCAAAGATGGCGTTCTCACCGTCAACGGAAGAGAGTATGTCTTTCACAAGGCTACCGGAGAGTACGAGTGGTGAAGTGTTTACTCTGTGTGCACTGAAAGTCTTGTATCACGATGGACATATAGCAGGTCAGAGGCACTGCTAAAACTCGTCTCAACGCAACACATCGAAACCCACAATGGGAATTACTCGAGCAACAGGAGACGAATTAGATTTCTTCATCTTTCGCTTTTTTTTTATTTTCCTCTCTACTTACGACAATGGGCCTCACGACGAAATATCCTGGGCTTTCCTTACTTTGGCTCCATGTCTTGTTTTTATCGGCGTTGTCTACGATTTTTTCTCTTTCTTTTCGCAAAACCAAAACCGCAATGAGATTCCCGCCCACCCCAAACTAGACTGACAAAAGGAAATAGATGATATATGGAGATCAGGAAGATGAAACGGGGGAGAGGAAATGGGGTGGGATAAATATTTCTTTAGTTGCTGGAGGAAGGCTTTTTTCTTCTTCAGATTTCATTTTGCTTTTTCTTTCTGAAGATGGATCATGAGAAAACTTGTTAGGTTAACCCGTTGTTTTGTACGAATAAACACGCTTTCTGCTTTTGATGTTTTTGATTTCTTCGTTTGGTGGTTTATTGTCGATTAGTACATGAACAGAAGCGGACAGGGAGAGTGACGGGTTGCCGTTCTTTATAAGAAAAATAGCAAGATAGCAAAACAATGCACACTGGCACATGAATATTACCACGTTTATCAGTGATTGGCTCGCTGCGATCAGCATGTCCCGGAACCGTTTTGACGTTTTCTTTGGATACCGTTTTAGGCTACGTGATATCTGACATGATATATACTTCCACGAGGTCGAAAGGGAAAGCAAAGTAGATGAAACTCCATATGTCGCGAGGTCTGAGTCTTGAGGAGATAATTATCAAAAACATTGGTGGTCTGTGTCCAAGGGTACAAACGATCTCCAGTTACATGGGACATACATCACACACACCGGATGAATGCGACCAAGTAATGGATGTATGTTGTGCATTGACAGGGGATTGATGAGACACTCTGTCGATCACATCATCAACTGGATAAATTTAAATGTCTAGGCTACACAGATCCTCCCGTCGTGAATACGTCGGATGGAAAATAAAGCTCGATGGGGATGATCATCCCTCACATGAAATGCCAAGCTTTTTGACATGTAGTTTGGAAAAGGATGGAAATAGAAACAAACTCAAATCTCGCCATTTTTCACGAAAAAGAAATTAGATTGCAACGTACAAAGCGAGTAAACTGAACCGCGACCGGGCGGCAAAAAAAGAAGATAATTTGAATAGGCGCGGTATTTTTTTCTGAGGCTGGTTTTATTGTAAGCGCCGTGAAGGGTAGGTACTTTTGTTGTACGGAGTGTACCAAGGGTGAGTAAAATGGGCTAGGCTTGTTTTAAGCGGGAATGGCCTTGCATCCAATCAGTCGCATCTCGGCAAGTGCAAGTGCAACGCTATGACTGCACTTTATTCGTCGTACACTACATGCGCATCGCCAATCTGAGGTTTGCCGCGAATGGACGGCACGACTGGATGAGGTGCGTCGAGTTTAGGTTGTCACTTGTCAACCAAAATAATGAGGAAATGGTACTTTTTGGGTGGGCTTGCAGGGGGAGAGAAAACTCTAAACAGACCAGAACCATACGTTTAACGGTCTTGGATTTTGACAGAAACATGATCCGTTTACCACTGCAAGCAAGAAGCGCCGCCCTACTTTTTTTTCTTTTGGATATTGCAACATGATGGTACTTGGATATCGAATGAAGCAGATTGATGAAGGGTCCCCCAGTCATTTCATCTCGTCAAGGTTCCTCTCCCTCCCTCTTTGGATTCCCCCCGAGAAACTCTTGCTTCACCTGACCATGTCCTAGGGTAGGGTAGAAGTATTCTTAGGTCTTTTCATCTGGTTTAACCCATGTAAAAGTTTTTGTATGGACGGGCGCGAACGGTGGAAAGAAAAGCAGGTGGATGATGATGAAGCCCTGGTTCCGTCGGGATGGGATGGTCGAAGCTACGGTACATGTACATACATGACTTGACTTACACCCTTCATCCCGCCCAACTACCACCGATTCTTTGTTTCTCTCCCACACCGTTCACACGTGTTTCCTTTTTTCCTTTTTATTTCCTTTGTTTTATTGTTTTATCTTTAGACAAAACGGTGGTCAGCTCAAAGAACACTTTCCAGTCATTCTTCCACATCACGGAGTACCTGCCTTTATTTCCCCCCATCACGACACCAAAAGCCACGAGCCACGCCGCCACGAACCATATTTTTTAGGTAGGAGGAAAGAGGGAATATTGTGTCGACACAAGGTCATTGTTCTCGATATTGCCCCCTCTATTGTCCTCAACAAGGAGATTGAGCTCCTCGTGACAATGGGAATATGACATATTAAAAACGACCTCTTTCCTTTTTCTTTCCTTTTTTCGTTCACGCTGGACGTTCACATTATCATCACCACTTTTTAAGCTTCAATTCAACACGAGACAAAAAACCCACTCTCTCTCCTCAACGGTTTTTTAAAGGCTTGCTGAGCAGCCCAAACAACTCTTATTTTATTTACGAAAACTTAAAAAACAAAATCACTCGCGTGCCGGACATACACGACCTTCTTTTTCCCCCATTCTTTTACAACAAACTCCACTACAACTTTATTACATTTACGCAACAAACAGCCATGAAGCTGTCTTCTTTCAGTAAAGGCCTCTTGGCCGCAACCATCCTCACCTTCCTCTCATCAACAACCTCAGCCCACTCCTGGCCAGAGAGGACCATTCGTCTCGCACCAAACGGTACCATGATCGGACCTCCCGGCTTCGACAGAGCTCATTTCGAACGAGGAACCGGTCCGCAGCAAGACTACCTCGTGCCTCCAAACGGTGGTCCCAAGATTTACTTTCCCGACCTCAAGCTCGTCAAGGAAAGCCAGCGGAAATTAACAGACACGAGCTATTCCTCCCAGTTCCCAAAGCTCAAAGTCGCGCCTGGTGACTTTATTGCTATTCAATACGCGGAAAACGGCCACGTCACAAAGCCAGACGCCGCGAATCCTTTTAAACCGATCAACCGCGGTACTATTTACCTTTACGGAACGACCGAGACCGATCTTGAGAGTGTCAATTTTGTTGATGTGCATTTGAAATGGACTGCGGATGGGAAAGGAGGGAATGGAAATGGAAGACTATTGGCTACGAGGAATTATGATGATGGTCAATGCCATGAGCCTGTGCCGATGGGTCCTAATGGTCAGCCTTTGGATGCGGAGGGGATATTGTCTTTTCGAAAAAAGTTTATTAGTCATGGGGATGCTTTGCTTTGTCAATCGGACGTTCAAATCCCTGTTGATGTTCCCGTTGGAAAGACGTATACGATTATTTGGGTTTGGGACTGGCCGGATATGAATGTTCAGGGAGTTGCTGTCCCGCCGGCTTCTTACTATGCGAACCAGACTGATTCCTCGGAGCCGTACGTTACGATCCCGGAGTCTTATACTGGTGTTTTGGACTATGAGGTTGTTGATCCTTGTGATGAGGTTTTGGGATCACTAAAGGGACCTACTTGCGGGAATAAAAAGTCGAGAGATGTGGCCAAGGTTCAATTTGCGCCGAATCAGGATCCCAAGACGAGGGGTATTCAACGACAGATGCTGAATCCTTTTTTGGTTAAAGTTCCTCAGGCGGGGTTTGATGTCAAGACTGCCCAAGCTGATCCGAATAATATTCCTTTGAAGAGTCTTATTGGGTTGAAGGAGAAGCCAAAGTTGCCTTTGGGAGGGGAGATTTTGGCTGTGCAGGAAAAGTACTTTGAGGCTCCGAAGGGGGGGGAGGTTCAACAGCCGGCGCCGACTGCTTCTGAGAGTGTTGTTGCTCCTTCGAAGCCGGCTACTACTACTGCTGCGAAGGCTTCTGCTTCTGCTTCGGCTCCGGCTTCGTCTTCTCCTTCGACTTCGGCTTCTTCTTCTACGTCTGCTGTTAGGCCTCCCTGTGCGAGTTCTAAGCCGTCACAAGCTACTACTGCTTCTTCTGTTGTTTATGTAACTGTTACGGTCCCTGAGGCGACGCAGTTTGTTACTGTTTATCAGACTATGCCTACACCTTCTTCGAGGATTGTTTAAGCTATCAGGGTCTGTTGGAGGATATTTGATGGGAAAAGAATTATTTTTACATTTAGATTTTCTTTATTTGTTTATTTGGTCGGTTGTAGAGTCTGGATCAGGGAAGGGAAGGGAATAGGCGTTTTTTGTTTTACTGCATTTATCATTTGGTGAATATATGGGAAAAGAAAGGAGGAGGAGGATATACCCTGGCTGGTCTGGCTCTATATTTCCTTTTTTTTTTTTCCTTTTTCGAGTTTTGAGTGTTTTATGGTTTACATTTGGTTGGTTGTTTACTCTTTTCTTTCTTTTTTTTTCTTCTTCTAATTGAAGTATTTAGGTAACCTTATGTGGTTTCAGTTTAATAAAAGTTTTTTTTTTTTTTTTTTACTTTTTCGTTAGAATCTTTCGTTTTCCAAAAACTTTCTGCGTAACTTGAAAGTAATGAATAATTCTTTCTTGTCCATTCGAAAATAAAAAGAGTGAATTCGCTTCTGGCTGGAAGAAGTTAACAGCAACAACAACTACTTGTTGCCGAATATACCAATGTCACGCATGTCCATTCACGGCATTATTGAACATTGACATGAAAAAAAGATTACTTGCTTTGTTTGACGACTCCAAAATGAGCCAGGTATCTCTCATATATATCATTAGTACATGATATCATTTCTTTCCTCTCCATTATTAATTGACTTTTCAAAACGAAGTCGAAAACAAAACACAGAAGAATAAACACCTTTCCTTCCAATCCATCCATAACCCAAACAAAATAAAATCCAACAAAAATTATACGTATATGATCCCCACGCAAAAAAAGAGTTTCCAATCAAAAACCCATATATCCAAAGAAAAGAAATCACCGCAACTCATCGCTTAATACTCCTCCTCTTATTAGCATGATACCCCTCATATTCCCCACCATCCTCATCATCATCATCACCCTCAAAACTACTACTATCCTCCTGTCTACTCCTCTTTCTCTTATTATTCCCCGTCCCCATCCCCATCCCCATCCTATTTCCATTTCCATTCTCAACACCACCACCACCATAAACAACTCCGGCCGTCATCCCAACCCCCACTCCAATCCTAGCCCCCGACGACCAATCCTGACTTTCCGTTCCCACCCCAACCCCCCAATCATCTAACCCATGATTCAAAGCACCAGTAATAGGCGTACAAATAGAAGTAGCCGGTGTCCACAAACTCCCTTCTTCCTCTCCCCCTTCCGTCCCCCCATTATGATGTCCACTAGTAATAATCCACGGCTGCGAAGGCGGAACCGTCAAATGACCCGACTTATCACTACTAAAACTTTGATTCCGTTCCATAACCCCCATCCCATTATTACTAGTGTTCCATCCATTCTGCGCAGCAGTCGAATAAGTAGACCAAACACCACCACCACCATCCCCTGTCGTACTGTTCCATTGACCGCCAGTTTGATCATATGGACTAATTCCTCCTCCTCCAACATCAAAAGACGCAGCAGCAGCAGTCGTAGTAGACGCCGGTAAAGAGGTAGATACCGAAAGAAAGGGATCAGTAACGGCTGCCAGGCTACTCAATGTATCCATCCCTGTATATCCAGAAACATCAAAACTATGATGACCAAAGGAAGTGTTTAATGCTGTAGCACTAGGCGGAGGAGTCACTAGTCCATTGCCTGATCCTCCTCCTCCTCCATAACTAGTATCATAGTTTTGTGAAAGTAAATGAGCATTATAAGCCGCTTGAGCCGCATGAGAATGCGAATCCCCCCAAGCAGCAGCATTAGAAAACGTCTCACTCATACTAGCACTCAACTGTTGTTGATAAGTCGGAGACGGACTCATGACTAAATCCCTTCTCACAGGAGACGAAGATACCTCATCAGAGGAAAGACGACGTCCATTTCCAGCACCACCAGTAACGATAGCTTGTTGTTGATGATAATCACTCGTTGGACAGAGGATAGTGAGGAATTGCCATTTCGTATTTCCAGATTGTGCAGTGACAAGTTTCGGTTGGCCGGAATCGTGGTCGATTGAATGGATTGTTTGGAAAGTCCAGAAAATAACTGCTCGGCGTTGCCATTTATTTCCTCCTCCTCCGTTTGAACTGTCTGAAGGAGGCTGTTCGTGGGATGCTGATTCGGGAGAACAAGACCAGATTTCTTGCATCATGCCGATTTTGGGCACTAAGTCCATTTGAGTTGGGGGATGCTCAGGTTTGTTTCTGTTGCGACGGGAGGAGGTTTTGGGTGCCGAGGTGGATTCGTCTTCTTCTTCGTTATTACTGGAATCTTGTTGTTTTTGTCTGATGCTCTCGTGATGATGATGATAATAATGTCTCTTGATATCCGCGACAAAAGGATGAGCAGGGTATTCGGCGCAATTAGTTAGAGTCTCAGCCCATACGTCCGCGGGAAAAGGAACAGTGACCCAATCCCTACGACAACGTTGGGACATGCAATGCCTCGGACCTTCGCATCCCGGACGATGTTGATATTGAATTGCAATCTCAGCGGTAGTTTCGTAAAATCCTTCCGAATTGGCGTCTTTTGTTGATGAGTAGATTAATTCCTTTGGTCTGACCAATTTTGTATGAACCTTCCAACGATGGTTGAGTAAAGCCGGTTGTTCAATATTCATCTCAACCCATGAGTTAAGTTCAGAATGACTAGGAAACCCTCTCTTGTCTTTACCCTCGAGCGTGACGTTCATGTGGAGGATAGTGCATCGTGCGTCGGTTGTTGTGTTGCAAATTGACTTGAGCCTTCGATGCAGCTCGGGAAAAGACACCTCCCATTCCTTGCTGAGGTACGAGACGCTGCTTGATTCGATCTGTTGTATCTCCTTGGTAAACTCATGCAAGAGTGCGCCCTTGAAAATCTGCTGCTCTTCCTTCGCCCATGACTCCCTCTCCAAATTTCGAGCGAGATGAGGATACTCATTCTCATCCAGTCTGTCATTTGTCGTCTTCACAATCCCCGATCCATCCTCGCGAACAGCAACGTCCTGATTCGACACAAAAATCCAACACCGCTTCGGTCTAACAGTCACCTGGTCGTTCAACGCAAGGATCTTTGCAAAGTACTCGTAGTTGGGTCGCTCCTCCGGTAGTCGTCCCTCGGAAAGGGCAATCAAAATAGGGTTATTCTTTAGGGAAATATTCTCGACGATGTCGTTGTCCTTGTCTTTTTTGTTGCTGCGTACGCCGAACAGGAAGTGGACTACAGGGATGAGGCAAGGGACGGGCCCCCTTCGTTAGCTCAGATACAAACACACACAGACTTTATGCAACCACTTTAACTCCACATGGCAAGCAGGGACTTTGACTGCCGGGGGGAAAAGGAAAAGAAAAACATACAGTATCGGTTGGTTTCGATAAACTTCTTGAGAACCTGAATGTGACTTGATACCTGTTTCCTCTCCCTAACCATGAGCGGATCGGGCTCAACTCCTGGAGGCAAGCTTTGACAGTAAGCAATCCAAAGGTACTCCCCAATGAGCATGTTGCGACCGTATTGTGTCTGCTTCATTGTGTACTTCTTCCTCTTCATCTGTGGGATGAGTACAAGAGCTAACAACCATCACCATCAGCATGAGCAACACAGACAAGTATAGAAGAAATAAGGCTGACCATCAACAAAAGCCTCTTCCAAAACATCAGGCCATTTCTGTTCCGACTTATCCGCCTGTTTCTTTCTATAGTTCTGAAAAGCCTGAGTCAAGAGTGCCATAATGGGATTATCCCCATACGGCCTCCTCCTGCCATAGCCATGAACACTATGATGACGCTGTTGTGGTGGTCTTGCGTATGCCGACGACGAACCATACTCGGAAACAAGTGACTGCTGCGTCGGCACGATAGGTGGCGTTGGTATAGATGGCGACATCGACGTGAGGCCGTTAACCGCTCCTATTTGTGGTATCCGTTCGGCATACCATGCCATCTGTGAATGCTGAGCATTACCCGTCGATTCCCCTAGTGGTTGTCTCGATGCTGCTGAAACCCCATGATGATGACTCTCAAGTCTGTACTCTGTCGTAGGATAATAGCATTGTGATGGAAAAACCGGAAGTCTGACTGGAAGTTGCATATTTTTGGAATTTTCACCTCAAGAATGAAAAAGAGGAATGGATTCTTGAGAAGGAATGACCTTTCGTCAGAGATGCGAGCCAAAGAGAATATAAAATATGCTGACCACAGGCACGGGAGTGGAAAGGCACACACTTAAGATTAAAAAAGGGGAAGATATTGAGTAAAGGAAGACAGGGTCAACTCTCCTACTGGAATATTGCGCTAACTTCCTCCCATTACTCAGGGCGACAACCACGTTAGGAGGCATGCAACATCCAGAAAGGGCACACGCCAACTGGCACGCAAGGGAATCCAGCCGACCAGACGGCACCCGCGTACACAACACTTGCATACGGTGTTTCTCGGGTCTCCAGAGACGACAACCAACTCCTCAGGCATGAGAACAAGATTAGCCCAACACAGCACTTGACTGTTCTTCTTCCACACCTGCAGACAACGTTGAAAAAGTGGGGTTCTTCAAGAGATGTCACCAGGGGGGCAATCGCCTCCTTGCACAGGGACAACAGGGGTGGATGACCGTTGAGACATTCCTCATCCCCACAACTTCATCTTGGAAACTGTGACCAGCAAATTTAATCTTGGAAAAGAATTGAATATTCATTAATCTGTCATACCTCATCCTCCTCATTCCCATCACCAATGTTGACCTTGGCTCTCCCTGCCGTAAGCTTCTGGATGGCAACCTTGTTGACTTGGCCGCGAACCTTCTTCTCCATCGCCTTGATCTGTTCTTCTGGATCAACCTCCTCTGCCTCAGCGAAATCAAGAACAAGTCTACGTCCAAGTAAATGGGTGTCTTTGAGTGCCGTGATAGCGTTGAGCGCCTCCTTGGCAGTCGTAAACTCTGCAAAGGCAAAGCCGCGCGAGCCCGAGTTGAACTTCTTTGGGATGCGAACTGAGACCAACTTGCCGTATGTGCTAAAAAGAGTGCGCACATCCTTCTTGGTTGCCTCAAAAGGAAGGTTCTTAATGACGATCTTGGTCCGTTGTGCTGCAGCCTTCTTGGCCAGATCCTCTCGTCTCCGCTCCTCCGCAGCATCCAGACCCTTGTGAGATGTCTTGACAACCAGTTTGTGTCCATCAAGCACGCGTCCATCCATGACCTGTTGAGCCGCTTGAGCTTGCTCTTTGGTCTTGAAGGCAACAAAACCAAAGCCCATGCTGAGCACCTGACCGGGCCGCTTGGGATCGGTTTTGGTCTTGACCTGTGCACTTGCAAACCCGTCCAAGGGCTTGAAGGCAGCTGTCAAGCCCTCCGTGGTGGTGGAGAAGTTGAGGTTGCGGACGAATAGAGAGGCCGTCTCAGGCCGATCATCTTCGTCACCGCGTTCCAGCAGGTCAGCAACGGACGGCTTCAACACCCCGGCAGGCCGATCTTCTGAGGGGGGTGCCACATTATCCTTGAAGAATAGGCCCTTCGGGCCTTTCTCGAGAAACAGGACTGACTCCTTGAACCTCGAGTAGGCCTTGCGGGCGAAAGCAGCCTTGCAGTGCGCTGGTTGAGCAAACTGGACGATGGCAATGGTGCCACTTGGTGGCATGACCACCCGAAGAACTTGACCATGCTCCTCAAACAGAGTTCTCAGTTCTTCGATGGTGGCGTTCTTGATGTTCTTGACCAGAATCGATGTGTCACCGCGCTCCTGCGATTTGAAAGCATCAATGTTCACACCGTGAGTGGCAAAGTAAGTCTTGGCCTCCTGGATAACGGTGGTCTCAGCTACTGCCTGTTTCACGGCAGCAGAGGCATCCGTTGGATCTAGCATCTCGTGTTTGGACACGCCCAGGCGTTTAGCTACGGCATCGTTGACAGCATCTTGGCTCATGAAAAGGGAATTCCAGCTGAAGGTAGTGGACGCGGCTTCGGCCTTTTTCTTGAGGAGCTGCTGCTTCTTCAGGGGCAGCTTGGAGATTGCAAATTCGTCAAGCGTGTTATCCCTCTTTGCAGCAGCGGGAAGGATGTGCACGATGCGGCCTTGGAAAATTGTCCCATCTGTCTGGAATGCGGCAAGTGCCGATTCTGATTGCTCATACCCGATCATGGCAAAACCCTTGCCTTTTCCCCGTTTGTCCAGTGGAACGTTGACCTGTATTGCTGTTAGCGAGAGCCGGATAACAGTAAACCGAAACAAGACGAAGCAATCAGGCCTTTTGTTCAGAATCTCGAAGCATCTACTAAAATACCGAGCCCAAGTTCTCATCATATGCTTTTGCATAAGATGTCCCTATCAGGGGTTCATCATGGAAGGCGGGGGGGAGGGGGAGGGGGGGGGGGGGGAGGGAAAAGAGAAAAAAAGAGAAAAATCGGCTTACCTCATCCAGTGTGCCAAACTTGCTGAAGTGTTCCCGTACATCATCCTCAGTGACGGTGTAGCTGAGGTTCCGCAAGAAAAGTCTCGACGTCTTTTTGATCAACTTGACAGCATCTTCAGGGCCCCCAACCTTGGCAGGAACCTCATCCACATCCATCTTGTCGGCAAGATCACCAGCAACGGCAACCACGTTTTGCGACGGCTGTTGTGGGTCTGATGCAGGTACCGGGACGGAAACAGGGGCTGAAGGGCGACCAGAAAATGCTGGATCATCCGGGTCCACGAGGTCAAGAAGACGATTAGTCCTTGAACGGAGCCAATCGTCGTCTGTGGCATCTACGGGTACCTGCGGCGCCTCAGGGGCCGATTCCTCTGGCAGCTGGCGCACAGGGAGGTCGATGGCTGGAGCGGGAGCGGGGATTGCCGCGGCTTGGACCTGAGCAGGGGTGGATGATGATACTGCTTGTTGGGCGGGCTGTTTCGAGGGACGGGCAGGAATGTCCTCATATTCGTCATCACTCTCTCCAGCCTCTATCATCACAGCAGGAGCATCAACAGCGGCCATTTCTCGCTGCAACACCCCAAGTTCATGAGCATCCTTGGCCTTCTTGGGGACGTGCCCCATTGCCTCAAGATACTCCTGGAGCTTGGGATCAGACTCATCAGCACGATCTCGCTTCCTCTTCTTCGAGTTGGCATCGTCCTCTGATGGTTCTACCTCAGCAGCGTGAGGCTTGGTAAGGGTTGTGGTTTTGGTGTTCTTGGCAGCATCACGGCCCGGGGCATTCTGGGCAGCTGACTTTGGGATTGATTCTGCAATCTTCATATGCAAGGTGATTAGTTGTGGTCCGCTAGGGAGAGATTGTATAAGAGGAGGTAAATGGAACTTACCGGTGTGGCAAAGTCTACAGCAATCTTGGACATCCGAATAAAAGACTTGTTGAAGTACTTCACAGCTTTCTCGGCATCCTCGGGTGATTTGTACCCAACGAAGCCGATGCGGCGATGAGGGATGAGCTTGACATCGGTGACATCCCTTCCCTGGGCAGAGAAGTGTTTGCGGAAATCAGCCTCGGAGATTGATGGTGGCAGGTTCTTGACGAAAACTCTTGACGACTTCATTGTTGCTCTTTGTTTTGTTGTTGCTGCTGCTGCTTCCTGTCTGCCTCGGGCAGGATCTGTTGACGGACTGCTACCGTGTGATCATTATTTGGGCAGATTGGATGGTTCTGCGAAGGGGACTGTTTTGCCTTTTTTTTTTTTTAATTGGAGAAAACTTGAAGAAAAAAACTTTGGAAATTTTCCGCACTGTTTCCAGAAATTTTTATGCCCCCACTTCGAGCTTTTCTTGTTATCTTATCGCATTATCTCCGCAGAAACAAGACCCGCCGGTGCCGGACCCCACTCTGGGCGGTGTGATGAATGATGATGGAGAGCCAAGTCCTAAGTACATGTAAATCCTGTATTTGCACAGCCCCTAGAAGGTACCAGCTACCTTGGCTTTAATTTGAAGAGCAGGTGTTGTGACGAGCTTCCTGCCGGGTCCCCTTCTCCAATCCATGTGCCCATGACCGCCTCGCCGAAATGGATGGGCAGACAGTTGCCGGCGCCAAATGGGTTCCTGAGTTTGCAGGTACGGCTGGCTTTTAGTAATTAGTGAAGAACCGCCCTGACCTCTCCCAAAATAATCCAAACAATCCAAAAACAACACCATTCTCTCCGTCCCTTTCGGCATAATTGTAATATCAAAAAGGTACAGCGCGCATCCCTCAATTTCTATCTCATCACAGAGCCTCGCAGACATTATCACCCATTGTTTGTGCGCGTGTCCCGTCTCCCGATCTCCCGTTGCTTGGGCGCCCCATTGTGTAACGTTTGGGCAAATGTGATGGAAAAGTTGGGAACACTGTCAATCTGTCGTCTGTTCCCTATCGACATGCAGCGTGCCCTCACATGTGCATCCTGGCGCTTGGGACCTGCTGCTGCCAGGGTTCTGGAAATCCCCCACCTTGAACTCAACACACCACCAAGACACCCTCATTCAACGATATCGCACTGTCACATAAGCACGAGCTAATACGGAACCTGGAGCTTAGGTCCAGCCCTTTGTCAAGCACCAACAACAACAAAAAGAACCCCATACCGAACCATTTCCGACCGACAGAACAATGGCAGGAGAGGAAGTCAAGGCTTCAGGCGGGAGCGCTTCCCCTATTCCCAGGGAGCGGCTTGACGGTGAGTTTGCTCCTACATGATTCTACCCCTGGATTATTTATTTGTCCTCCCTCAATTGCTGACAAGATGCGTTTCCGACCAGCCCAAATCAAGAGTGCCGACATGGTATGACAGGATCCTCGCTGCCGTAATCCCTTCGATTGCGCCGTAACGAGATGCTAACACGATTTACCCCTCTCGAAAGACCGAGGACATGCAGCAGGAGGCTATTGAAGTGGGTATGTTTGTGCCAAAGACGACCATTGGGCTGAAGAGGGAAAGATATGTGACTGACATATTTTTGGGACAATAGCTCAGGAGGCCATGGCAAAGTTCACCGTCGAGAAGGTTCGTTCTGGATCGGAATTTCCAATATCAAAACAGCCAGGCTGACATTGCTTTTTCTCATTTCAGGACATTGCTCAGCACATCAAGAGAACGGTATGGCCGGGAATGAAGCAATCTCGCAAGTCACAACTCAACTAACAACCCCCCAGTTCGATGAGAGGAAGGGTCCCACTTGGCACGCTATTGTCGGCCGCAACTTTGGCAGCTTCGTGACTCACGGTAAGAAGTCTCTCCCCTTTCAATTCCCATCGATCTACACTAACAACAGTGAACAAACAATCAGAGACCAAGCACTTCATCTACTTTTATCTCGGCCACTGCGCAATCCTTCTGTTCAAGACCCAGTAGGGAAGCGGCCTCCTCCATTTTCTCTCTAAGCTGTGAATGAAGACACACAATCACAGACACAGCTCATACATTTTTTTTGTCAGTTTAGCGTAACAAAAGGGGGAAACATCATCCATCATTATTCGCAGCAAAATCTGAAGAAAAAAAAAAGAATACCAAAAAAGAGGGAAAAGCCGGATGACGGGGGGGGGCATTCATTCTTAAGAGAACATAAGATACACCGCCAGGTGAAGGGCACTTCACACACACAAAGACATTGTTTTTAGGTGATAAGCAGAAGGAGCAGAGCAGGGGTTCAAGCTTACCAGTTTGTTTGTGCATTTTTCACACTTGAACCCTTTTTTTTTTTCTTTTTTTGGCTAGTCGGCAGATACACTTTTCAATTTCAAGATACTTGTCGACACAACTTTTTATTTACATCCCAGTGGTAAGCAATCCATTGGAGGACTTGTGGTTACCTCACGACAGAGGCATACTTCAGAAACAAACAACACAAAACATCAAAACTAAATCCATTCCCACAGACTCTGAAAAGAAACAAAAACTAATCTACAAGATTATCATGCAATTCTTTGAACCATAGCAAGTTGTTCCTCTGCCCCTTTCATTACGCTCAACACACACACCACTCCAGTGCCTTCCAATTACCCCCTTTTTGCTCATGACCGTACACCAAGTGCCAAAAAAAGATCAGTTCTCGGTTTCTCCGGCCACCCAAAGCCCAAAACTATCAAAAGACGTCAATCCAGTTGGTCCCCTTTCCCCTTTTTCCACAGGTACTGTTATTACCAAGAACCAAATCGAGCCAAGCAGTGCCTCTCAAAATATCCGATTTCCTTCTATCCCCCTCCCCCCCTTCTAAAACCGATACCAACAACCAACACAAAAGAAAGAGAAAGATTGACTCAACCGAACAAAGCCATAACACACTACTACAACTCAAATAAGACTTCCACCTCCCCCCATACAGGTAACTCATCATCACTAGTCGGTGCCCTGACAGTCGAACTTGCAATCCCTATCCTCAATCCCTCCACTTTATTCACATCCCACACCTTGGCCCCAGGCCCAAGGACCTTCTTGACCAGATTTGTCTTTAGAAACATCTCAACATCTTCTTGGTCCAAGGTTGCTAAACCACCAGCCGATATCTCATTCATCAACGCAGTGGTCAGAGGTACAGTACCTGAGATATCCAACCCATCCATCTCCATTCCTCCCATCCCGAACTTATCGGCCGCGAAGACTCCCATAGTGCCGACATGATTCGGCGCAGCAGTCCACGACAGCGGATCACTGTCACTGGGCGGAGACCCAAAGAAGAAATGAATCGTAAAGGGACCATCGAGTGCCTGTTTTCTTACTTTAATGTTGGCTATCCACTCACGGTAGAGGTTGCCGCTAAATACCGCAGCTGCCACGTTTCTCTTCCCCGTGGGCTTTTTTCGACTGTTATCTCGGATCCCCTGCGAACGGAGCTCATTCAAGAACAAATTCGCCGGACTAGATGTCCCATAGAGACGATTGATAGCCTTCCTTACGTCACGGGCCTGAGCTCGAATACTATTGTTTGGCCCGATCGGCAATTCAGCATAGGTGTATCCAAACTGTGTGAAATCACGGACTCCATCTGACGTCCAAAAATTTCCATTGTTATTTATAAAGAATGGTGTAAGCGGTGTACTGGAATTCTGTATCTGACCTCGGGCGGTTGTATAAGAATTTAAAACGGCCGGCGCCGGTGTCACCCACGACTCTGGAAAGAGTAACTGCCACATAGCAAATATGCGATCCACCATGCAGTGATGGAGAAAGAAAATGGGGTCGAAGGCTGAATATGGGATGAACGACATGTGTCCCCCTTGGATGTTTGGCTGTCCCAGGCCGCCGCCGCCGGCGAGGTTGTGAATCGTGTCATGAAGAGACTCGATAGAGTCATATGATGCATTGTTGACTTGGGGGATCCACGCATTGTTGCTGAATCTGCTGTAGTTACCATAGTTCGAAAACAAGATGTAGAGCCTCTGAGCTAGGGATTTCTGATTTTGGTCCAAATTCAATGCTACCAGAGTATTGTTAGACTCGGCATCAGGTCCAGTGGTTGTCGGGCTTCTGAGAGTGGTCCCCCACCAGTTCCAGGGGCCCTGTCTGAAGGCGGTGACGTTTAACGGTCTGAATGTGTAACTGTACAATGGGTTCGAGATCCGCTGGACTCCGTTTGGCCCATTGACATCGATCCACGGGCTCCCTCCAACACTGCCAGGAAGCACACCTCCTCCCGTGGGCGAAGGGCTGGCCCAATCCCAATAAGGAATTCGAAAGCGACGGGCGGCTTGTTGGTATAATAGTCTCTCGTGCTCGGGCCACCATCCCGCGATCATCTGGGCAAGGCTGTACAGTACTTGCTACCCAAGAAGTCAGCAACATAACCGGATACAAATGAGCACAACTCCCGGGACATACCTCGTACAGGGCCATATAGGGCCGATGCCAAGTTGGGAACAGGACTGAAGAGTGTGTACAATAGCCAGTGTCCTTACTACCAGGTGTTGGTCCCACACCTCCCCAGGTCTGGTGAGGCATCCCGTGAATGCCTGGGATGAAGTTGTCAGAGAGTCCAAAGTCGCGCGAGGGAAGAAGTAACACGAACCTGTGATTCCATACCACGAAGTGGGCTCCGACTGGTCAGTAAATTGCATCATGCTGAGAGCCAGTATGTAGAGGTTCCAAAGCTCTTGGTCCTTTTCGAGTTCTCTGATCTCCTGACGGACTTGGATGTCACTCTTGCCATTGCCTCTCAATATGATTCGGGGTGATTGGTCGAGCTCGCGTTTGACTCGGTTTTGAACGTCGAACCCATAGTTGTAGCCTGTGTGCTGACCGAGGGCTAGGCGATGTGTGATGCACACGGCAAAGACGACGATGGATAGGCCCAGTCGTTTCATCCTACCTCTCTGTTCTGTCGTCGAACGTCAGACCAGACTTGGTCACCCAACCGGATCCGTTGAGATGTGACACCGGTAACGGGGAGGGGCACTCTTTCAACTTGCTCGAAAATAAGAGACGAGGACTGCGGCGAAGACGATAATAAGGGACGACTCCTGGTTGTAAATGAGTGTGGGAGGTCTGGATAAGCAAACGGTGAAAACGAGTGTGAATGGCGGCCTCAGGATACCGTAGGGAGTGCTGATACAGATGGTACCAAACAGAAACTGGACAAAAAGACCAGGCCAACGAGCAGAGTTTTGTTTGAAAAACCAGGAGAGGAAGGGGTTACCAACGGGATACCAGGATCTTGAAAGATGGCCTCCGTCCCGTGGTCCCAGGGTATCTCGCACCGTCTGTGTATCGGTGGTAGTTTCCCGTTCACCGAGACCACGGTGTATGATACTTTAACTGAATGGAGCAGGTACGGAAATGGCGGCAAATCAAATTTAACAAAAATCAAACATGGCAAGCGGATACTTGCAGAAAAGAGACTGTTTGTGCGATGCTCGGTTTCGTGCATCGGTGTGTCATTTCCACTGTGTCTCTCAGACCTCGAATCGGCCACATGTAGGTTGGGTCATGAAAAAAAAGCATTTGAACATTTTTACTACCTGCTCAACCCTGGAAATTCCCAAAATAACAACCTATTTTCGCCATATCCCCACCCAGAAATACAACCACCCCTTTATGCACTGCTCGTAAGAAGCTTCGGTGCTGTTGGCCTCAGAGGACCTCTTCGCATCTTGTCCCTGGTGTCCACCTTGTACTTCAACTTTACACCCATTGCCGCAAGTTCAACATCGAGGAACTTGAGCGCACCGGGCACCACGATCATGGTGGTGTTCTCACCGCCGATCCACTGAATACCTTGGCCGTCTTCCCAGATCTCGCCATCCAGCTTCATGAGATCCAAATCCTCCATCTGATCCAGGCGCTGTGCGCAGTTTCGGCAGCGGACAGTGCCGACCTGTTTGCGCTTCCCGATGAACGGAGATACCGTGGGCTGCACCGCCAAGAAGGACCCGCAGTCTCTGCAGATCCAGGACTTGGAATAATCTGAACAGTTGAGGAGACGATCCTGCAACAGGAATGCCGTTCCGTGCGCCAACAGAGCATCACGTTCCATTTCTCCCACACGGATACCACCACCCTTCTTGCGGCCCTTAATGGGCTGGCCAGTAGTAGGAACGACCGGACCCGTCGTACGCACTTGGTACTTATCGTTTACCATGTGTCTCAGTCTCTGGTAGTAAACGAGGCCGATGTAAATGTCACAGGAGAATTCTTCGCCTGTGATACCAGAGTACATTGGCTCGTTTCCGTGATAGTTGTAGCCAGCCTTCATGAGTTGGTGGCCGAAATGGTCGGCCGCCAAGTTCTGTTCGTTGAACTTGAATGGCGTGGAATCCTGAGCTAACCCGTGCAGAGCACCAGCCTTGCCAGCCAGAGACTCGACAAACATACCGATTGTCATACGCGACGGGAAAGCGTGAGGGTTGATGATAATGTCTGGTTGAATACCCGTCTCAGAGAAGGGCATGTCCACTGCAGGCCATTTTTGAGAGCAAACACCCTTCTGACCGTGACGTGACGAGAATTTGTCACCGATCGTCGGGGATCGAGGAACTCGGAGCTTGATGGAAACAGTCTGGAGTGGCTCATTGCCGGTGTCGCTGCCAAGCACGCGAACTTCTTCGATAAAGGCGTCTTCGGACTCCTTGTACCTCTCCCAGTGCGTTATGCCATCCCTGTTGACAAGTTTGCCGGTGTAATCGGCCGAGACAGTATGCCAAGCACAAATAATATCACCCTCCCGGACAAGCCGGCCGACGTATGGGAGACCATCAGCATCGAGCATTTCCCTGTCTGAAGCACGAATTGGGCTACCGGGAGCAAAACCAAACATTTTTTTGGTGGTGTTGGAGGTACGTGTTCTCGAGTCATCCTTAAGACTGATCTTCTTGGTCTTGTAGATGGTACCGTGGCCAAAGCCTCTTTCGTGGGCAGATTTGTTGATAATCATGGCGTCGTCCATGTCATAGCCAGTGTATGAGATGACAGCAACGACGGCGTTGAATCCGTTGGGGAAGTTGTCAAAACCGTATGTGTTATGTGCTGGTGCCCGAACGATAGGTGTCTGGCCGGTTTGGATACGGTACATCTTGTTGTCTGTGCGGTATCGAAGTGCTGTTGCTGGTGTGCCCATAGTTTGCTTACCCATCTGACACTGGTACATGTTACGGGGAGACTGATTGAAGTCGGAGAAAGGGGTCATGTTGGCCAGGATGGAGAGAATGTTGGTTGGGTCGTACTCCACATGAGTAGAGTCCCCAGGAACAATCTCGTGCTCTACACATGCAATGGACATGTAAGGCTGCTCGTAGGGGCCGACCATGTCCTCCTTACCCAGAGGCAAGTATTTGACAGGTCGAATCATTCGGGACGTCGAGGAGTTCATGTAAATACCCGGGTAAGAGCCACAGTTGGAGAGAGGCACATATCCAATTTCAAGAGAAAGAGGGATACCGTGGCCTCCTTCCACTTTGAGGCGCCGCACGGTATCCGCCACAGCCTTGGACTCTTGAGGGGTGCACCAGCCTATAATCTTTCCATCCAGCATCACCACAACACTCTCGCTGGTGGTAGCAGACGAGTAGTTGTTAACTCCAAGCTCTGCCAAAATACCCGAGACGGCAGACGCGTCCTCTGCCTCCGTCACTATCTTGCACTTGTGCGCAAAATGATTTAACAAACCACAAGGAGAACCATCAGGAGTGTGGACCGGGCATAGGAAACCCCAGGACTCCGGCAAAAGCTTACGGACCGTGGTGGTCTTGAGTTGAGCGAAGAAACTACCACGATGGACCATGCGGAAGTGACTGATGAAACGCAAGAAGTTCAGCTTTTCTGCCACGACTGTGAAACCAGAAACTTGCTGAAGATCAAGACCAGATGGACTTTGCAAGTTACCCGTCGACAAAAAGTACTCTAGAGCATTGCCAAGATTTTCGTTTGTCTTGCGGAAAATGGCGAGGGGGAAATCTTTGGCGAAAGTTTGGGAGGTAAATGAAACGGTCGGGTTCTTCCTGAGATATTCGCGCAAGACGCCTCTGACACCAACTGATAGCAAATCCTCAAGTCGCTCCTTCAAGATCTGGCCGTATAGGAAACCGCCGAGCAAGATTTCCTGGTTCTGAACAGCATCAGGATTGTCAACGGCGCAGTCTCCAGCAACAAGGGCATAAAGCTTGCGACACATGAAGAGCAGCATCTTGAATTTGTCCGCGTCTTGCTCCTCAGTGACATTGTTGCAGCCAAGGTGGACAAGCACAATCTTGCGAAGGAACTCTGCGCCAACCTCATAGTCGGACAGGGTGTCTGCTACACCGAGCACAACCCGGAATTTTTGTCCCAGGTAGGCACGGGTCTGATTTCTGGTATACAGGTTGTAGGTCTTGTAGGTACGCAGCAGCAATTCAACGCGATCCGTCAGGAACGTGTTTTCAACGCCCTTAGAGTCGGCAGGCCCGACCAATCCCTCAAAAATTTCTCGGTCGCTCGTCTCGACCAACGCCTTGAGGATCATCATAACTGGAATGAGATACTCATTCTTCCTCCACGAAAACCTGAACGTGACATTGCCGTCGTTACAGTAGTGAAGCACATTCGTTTGTGATGTCTCGTCTGGTCGCACGGATCGAACTATGATACCATAAGGAGTATATGCGGGGCCTCGATTGGTGAAACTGGGGCGTATAATCGCGAGTGGGAAGTTTCTCTTGTTCATCAGGAGTAGACGAATAATCTTTTCGATACCGTTGACGATGAAGTAACCACCCAACTCTTCAGACTCTTCTTTCCTCTCCACAAGAAGCGCAGGCGAGTTGTTTTCGAGGTGGCACCTGTTGGACTATGGAAAGAGACATACCCAGGTCAGCTATTGCCTGAGAACAGTGGTTGGTAACAAAGGGCGGGTATCGACATACCTTGACCATAATAGGCACCTGTCCAAGCTCACGGACGAACTCATGAGGCTCGCCATTGTTGATGCGGTATTCAAGAGTGGCCGTAAGCTTGCCTCTGTATGAGACGTGCCTCTCTCTGCACTCGGCAGGGAAGATCTCGCGTCTTTTGGCGAACTTGTTTGATGGCGGAACCTGGGACTTGGAAAGAGTGACCTTCTTGTATCTGATGGTCAACTTGTTCTTCCCTGCAGGGGCTGTACGCTCATCGCCATCCAAGAAGGTCTTGGTTCCAATCTCTTTGAGCGCATGGTCAAGAAGGCTGGGTTTGTCGTCATTTCGGAAGAGAGCGTTGAAGGACTCGATGTGGGGGTTGACAGCTTCTTGAAGAGCGGGATACGCAGAGCGATCGGTTGGGGGGTTGCGGAAAAGTTTCTCGCGACGAATCGTATGGAACTGGTGGTCCCAGGTCGTCTTGGTCCGCTCGGGTGCCATTTTGACAGTTGTGTGTTTTTTGCTGTACGCCTTCTCTAATTAATTATATTTTGCTGCGTTGCAAATGGAATTGTTCAAGGGTTTGGCGGTAAGCCCTCGTTAAACTGCGATTAAAAACCGCCTATTCGGTCATAATCCAACAACAATTCGGGGTTGGAGTTTGGTGTTTTAGTTGGATGCACCTATGGGCGGAGAATCGTCTCGAGTGAGGATGGATGTGTTCCTCTCCGCACTCGTCTTGGTGGTCGAGCTTTGGTGCGTTGAACTTTTTTTTTTTAGTCCAACTGCTTATCGCTTATCAGTTCTTGGACGCATGCGAATCCTGGTTGCAGCTGCACACAAAAGTGGAGAAGGCATGAGTGGGGTTCCAGGGTTCTTTTCTCCTTGAGCTTCATTTCTCTCTCAAGACCAAACACCATTTTCAAATTGCCTCTCCTAACACCTATTGTATCTGAGTATTTTGCAATGCGCACTCCTTTCTCACTCAAAATCTCAAGCATATAAACTCATCTTCCTTCTCACTTTGCTAGCATGTAGAAGAAAAGCAGTTCATGAACTACCTAGAAACAGAGTTGTAGGAGAAGTCAGTTCCAACAGGAAGAATTCCTATTGGTTGACTCCTGCTCGTTCTCGTCTTCTCACCGTGTGGGCACCACTTGCACTGAGGCATCTGTGGTTGCTCAGAAAGCTCGGTATAAATGTCATGTCTTTTGCCAGAGAATAAAGAGCAGTTGGAGCTTGTTATCCAAATATGTGCCTCTTGGTCACTGCTGGCCGCGTGGATTTATGATGCGCTTCAATGGTGGTACAAACGTTCCATGGTTTTTTTTTGAGGCCATACCAAGGCGGCCGTTTGGGCCACTGTTTTGATCATGCTCAACTGCTGTCCAGTCAACTTGATGGAAGATTCAACGGTTCGAATTGTTCAGCTTCAGAAGGCAGCCCAGCCCCCAGAAATCGGTAACCAACCACATCAATTTGGTGTGATGATGAAGGACGGGAGTTCCTTTCCTGTCAATGTCAAGTGTGCAACTTTCGTGTGCCGCTCCCAATTTGCTGCCGCCATTGGCTTTCTGGGCGTGGGGAAACCTTGAAGGTTCCTTTACCCCAAATGATCACCCCAATGACTGTGGATTTCCAGGTTTGGTGCGCAACCCCGCTGCTGGTGGCCTTTGGAGCTTCCCTAAACTTCAACTTGGTGACATCCTAAAATCAACCACCGGCATTTTGTGATTTTGTTTTCCCACCAAGATAAATTATCAAACTGGTAACGTTAGCACTCTAGTACACCTTACACCTCGGAGCGGAAGTGACAGCGATCTACGGTTCCTACCTAGCACACAATCTATGTCCTGATTTTCGGGAAGTGTGTCCGAGAGTGCCAGTGCAGTAACGACGCACCCATCACGAGAGAAGAGTGCCCATCACGTTGATCTCATCTCATCTTGACCGCCTGTCGTTCAATATTATATGTTGCTTTAACGACAGTTCTATTTACATCTCCTCCACCAATACCTTGTCACAAATACACCCTGTTACTGTTCCATCCTGAGGTTGCCCTCAACGGCATCTTCTGCTTTACCCTACCCTCGCATACCACATTTGCACCCACAACCACCAAATCCTAACCGCAGCCGCCGCTTGGCCGCAAAAGGCTCAGCACTGACTGCAAACCTGGTCGACCTGAGCCGCCGATTTCACCCACGATCACAAAAGATCGTCTCGTCTTGCCGACCTTTTGCTTCTTCAGACAATCCCAGACGGCACAAACGAATTAAACCCTGGTCCTAGCCGCTGTCTTGTTCGACATCATCATCATCATCATCTCTAGCTTTTTCAGTCTTCACACGCACACAAAAGGCACGGACCACAGCTTGATTTGCACAACCTTGGACGGGTTACCTCGATTTGGTGTTCCCATCACTCGCTCACCCGCCGCCGCCTTGCCCCGCGTCTGGACCTCCTCTGTCACCGATCACAAAAGGGAATTCATTCTTGTTTCTATCAAAACTGCGAAATTGCAGAACCCTACCGATTTCAGGTCATACGAGACATTTTATTCCTAATTTGGCGCCGCCAGAGAGTCTGAGCGCAGAGTATTTAAACTGCTCGCTTGGGACCTCTTCTCCCATCATCGTCACCACCATATTTTATTATCATCGCCGTTTATCCATCGTTTTCTGTCTGTATTTTTGCAGTCCCGCATCCCCTTACCTTCATTACATTGAGAGTTGCGACTTCTTTTCATTTCATTTTCACATCTCACATAAAAACCAGACAGTCATGGCAGGGTTATTCAGGCGAGTGTATGACTGGTTGCTGCGGACATTTTGGTAAGTGCTATGCGCCATGCATTCCCCCACGCCCCCGGGGTGCTGCGGGGGATCTACCGGCTTGCAGCTCATCGGCGAGGACTGCCGCAATGTATCTACCCTCTCCCGTGCTAATATAATATCAGGGCGACTGAGATGGATGTGACCATGATTGGGTTGCAGAACGCAGGGAAAACGTCACTTCTTCGAGTGTTATCTGTGAGTGATAAACCGGCATCTTGAGTCGAACATTTTGGTGAATCGCAATGCTGATCGAGTACAACGGGCAGGGCGGGGAGTTTGCAATCGAGTAAGTCCCAATGTGACCACACCAATAGCCATCATTCGTCACACTACTTTATTTCTTCTCCCGGCTGACCCTCTTGCTGCAGCTCGATACCGACCGTGGGCTTCAATATGAAGCGGTTGCAACGGGGACATGTGACGCTCAAATGCTGGGACTTGGGTGGGCAACCCCGCTTCCGTCCAATGTGGGAGAGATACTGCCGCAACGTCAACGCTATCGTCTTTATCGTTGATATAGCCGATGTCAGCTTGCTTCCCGTGGCCCGTGAGGAGCTACACTCATTAATGAGTCAACCAACTCTCGAAGGGATTCCACTTCTTGTTCTCGGGAACAAGTCCGACCTCCCAAACAAGCTCACAGTAGATGAGCTAATTGACGCAATGGACCTCAAGAACGTTGCGCATCGCGAGGTGTCGTGTTATGGCATCTCGGCCAAGGAGGAAACGAATCTCGAGGCTGTGCTTCAGTGGTTGATGAAGTTTGCCAACAGGTAAGCTGAGTTTCGCTGCTTGGCTGTCTCATTTCTTTCGGTGGAAAGGGTACCCGGCGGTCATGATCCTTAGTTGTTGGTCTCTCCATTTTTACCCTCTCGACTCGGTAAACAACTGAATCGACCTCGCATGTGTGTCCGTGGGAGCACACCCGAACTTCGGCCGGCAACTTTTCGATCCTCACATTTCCTTCTCGTGTAACGGCGCTGGGGACTTGAGGAAGTCTCTGTGTGACGACGGTTCTCTTATTCTGTTTTCGAGGGCGGAGATCTTGTAAACTGACAATTTTTCGATCGCACCCGCCACCCCAACTCTAGCAAAAAATAGTTTTCCTCATTCTCTATCACTCTTCTTGAAAGCGCAACACACAGACACACATAGCACACGCATCCCGGCGCTTAAAGGGCTGGGCTCAGACAGGAGCCGCAAGGCTGGTTTTAAGCAAATACACAAATACAGAAACAAGGCAGGCGCTTGCCACAACTTGGAAACCGGAAAGGGAAACGAAAGGGAAGTGGGGGGATAATTACCACTTGGGCGTTTTCTTTTTTTTTTTTTTTCTCTCTCTTTTTTCTTCGTTAAATTGTTGTTGTCCTTCTTTTTATTATCATGTCTTGGAAACCAAGGAGCAAGTGTGGGAGAAAGCGAGAGATGTCGGCGCAATGCCAAATTTGGTGTAACAGGACTTTTGGAACAAATCTGCTTTTTTCTGTTGTTTGTTTTGTATTATTTTTGGGCCTGGGAGAAACTTCCCTCCCGTCCGCATTACCCATGCATTAATCGCTTGATGAATCTGAATGAGAAATGAAATAATAAGGTCACTGACTCAATGTGCGACTCTGCGAGAGATTGATGTGAGTCCCTCGAATTGGTGAAAGCGAAAAGAAAAAAGTTGCCAAGCTCCAACATGTGATGGTCGATTGCTGTGTGGGCGGCGGGGTGTGTTTGTGTGAGTGAGGTGTGCTTGACATCGCGACCGGGGGTGTGTCGAGGGCGGCGGTTAGCGGGCGCAACTCGAGTCTGTAGACAACGGAGAGAAAGAGGAACAGAAGGGGGAAAAATTCGAGAGAAAGGAAAAAGGGAAAGAAAATGGGGAATGGCTAAACTTTGTATATGTATGCACATCATAACGCATTCGTCAAAAGTCAAAAATCAAAAAAGCGACGCGGAGAAGGGGGTTATTGACGTGTGAAAGTATGATTGGCTGGATTGGATTGGGATTTTTTTTTGGTCGCGGCTCGGGCGACAAGCTCTCACACTCTCACTCCATCCCTCACGCATGTCACGGTGTGTGGTTATGTGTGCTGCACTGCTGATAAGATGACGGGCGATTGGGAAAAGCAAGGAAATGTGGAATAAAAAAAGGAACGCAGACTTTTTTTCCCCCGCATATAGAGAGTTTAGATAATTGACGTGAGGGGGGAGGAGAACTTGGGGTATACGGACAAATGCCTTGTTGATGTGAACTGTACTTGTACTGGACTGGAGAACTGACAAAGAAAATTAGAATTGAATATTTCGATTTAAAAAAGAGAATATGAAACTGGAGAGCGTACCACGGTCATTTCTGCTGTTATTACTTGCTTTATCATCATGATCTTGCTATATCGCCATCGTCTTGAAGGGGTTATATAGGGTACTCTCCAGCATTGTTCCTCTTCTGCTGGACTTGGTGAGAAGATCAGAAGCAAGTGACGTTGTTTTCTTAAGATGAGTTGCTTGCTGTTTTAACTGAAGTGCTGGATATGTTTGTCATTCCATCGCTCGGTCTGGGTGTCTGGAGTGTTGTATTGGAAATCGGAGTAGCTGATGAATGCTTGATTGCGGCCTATCTACACTCGTTCCGTCTGCCTTGGAGTTCCTGTCACCATCAGTTGCGCTGCATCATACATGACCACATACATCCCTTTCCCATCATCGGCAATGGAACTGAGGTGGTGAACACGGATAGCGTTTGGGGGGCTGACTTGGTTCACAAAAAAACCATTAGATCACTTGTGCTGCCTTTATATAGCTGCCTGAACTCCCTTTTTTCCCTTGAACATAAAAAAACGGCGCCTTGAGTTCACATGATCCATACACCAAACAGACCCGTCGCGACTATCGTAAAGAAGGGGCCAAGTAGACTCCAAGTCTGATTCCTATTCTGGCCAGGGCGCCAAATAAGCGGTACCCCGGCTGGCCATCGTTTAAAGCCGATATAGACTCGTATCTGCTCAATGCAATGCCGAACGCCGTCCGTGTCCACGCAATTCCTCCCCTCCCAGCATGACCCAAATGACCGTTTAACGATAAGACTTCTGGAATCTGGAGCGGGCACCCTTTCCGCCAAACTTCTTGGGCTCGCACCGACGAGGATCGGCGACAAGGAGGGTACGGTCGAACTGGATAAGGGCGAGCTTCAGGAGGTTCTTGGAGTGCTCATCAATGTACTTGGCGTAGTAGGAGACCTGCATTTCAAACATGTCAGTATTTCTCGTTTCTCATTTTCGCCGATCGATAACAGTATCGTGTTTCGTCGTCATGTCGGGAAATGGGCACATACGATAGCCTTGGCAATCTGTTTTGATATCAATTATTAGCCAACTTGTCCAGATCCATTGATGCGACGAGAGTTTTCCCTGGGATGATACGTACAGCCTGACGCACGGCGTAGACCTGAGAAGTGTGACCACCACCAGCAACCCGGATGCGGATATCGACCTCGGAGTACTTATCGGTGCCGATAACAAGGACGGGCTCGTAGAGCTTTGCCCGGAGGATCTCGGGGGCAAAGAGCTTGAGGGGCTTTCCGTTGACACGGATCATGCCCTTGCCGGCCGTGCAACGCGCGACGGCTTCATCAAAGTTAGCGACCGATCGACCATAATTGATTTTTCCGTTGGATTTTTTTCCAACTCGTCAAAATCACGTACCGGTGGCATTCTTCTTCTTGCCGAAAACCTGGACGGCCTGCTTCTCGGGAGCCATTTTGAAGTCGCTGGTGGGATAGCTTCCTGTTTGGTTAGTTCGAGCAGGCTGTGATTTTCTGGATGCCAAAAATTGTGTGGGAGGGGGAAAACGCTGGGGCTAGCGCAGTCACGTGGCTTAAATCTTCGTGGCGGCTCAGGGCAGCTGTGGCTGAAATTTTCCAAGAAACAAAACCCTCTCCACAATTCGGATTTCAGCCCCACTATTTCCGTGTTGCAGTCCGCTGCCGTGGTCTGCCGAACAACGGACACGGGGACCGTCCTCCCGGGACACTCTCGACGGCCCCGCCTGAATGCATCAATCGTAACATGATGCCCTGTCTGTCACACCATACAATGACATTCAACTTGCACATGATGTCAATTTCCTGGACTTTTCACCTGTCACAAGAGCCAGCAGTATTTGCTCCTAGTGGCCCGATTCCCAGTGTCCCTCAGGGTGAGGGAAGGCGGACATGATCGAGATGAGAAATTTACCAGATTCGCGTCAAGGTCAATAAATCTGCCATCTGTGTATCGGGTCATCCCAATAAAGGGATGAATGGCACTTTGCGTATTCTTCCCTTGAATAGGATCCGCTGCCCGAGAACTGCCACAGTGCACTGGGACTGATTATACATAGACTTGTCAGCAACAACACCGACGGGATGACAATTGACATGGCCTTAAGCGTATCTCTAGTGTAAAGCTTCGCCACAAAACCCGGCGTAAACACCATGGAAATTCCAAATAATTGAGAAATCAACTCAGTTTTGATTCCAGAAAACACTCGTGTGATTTAGAAAAAGCCAAGAACGATCTCCGGTCAGGCAAAGGGACGGTTGAAGAAGAGACAGTTTCGGCAAGCTCGTGCTGCTGCCGAGCCCTTGGAACTTTGCTTGGCGGGCTCCCTCAAAGAATTTCATTGGATGGATGTCACATTTCCTGCATCTTCATTGGCCCAAGCCACTCCGGCCGCGTTATCCCGTCATGATTATCAACGTGCGCCGAGACGAAAACCTGGCAAGTCTCATGGTGGACCAGATCTTTCTGATTCAAGGGGGCGCAGCGGACTTTCCCACTGTTCGGCTTGTCGAATGCTGAAACTCTGCAGCAGCAGCAGCTTTTTTACTTGAGTGAGAATCGCACGTCACCTGTCGCAGTGGCACTGACGGTGGTTTGCTTTGTCTTTGTTGGTCCATTTTTACATGTAACATCCCGCCCGTATTCCGTGACGGACTACTAATAACTTGCCTGTCGCCCTTCCCCCAATACACTGCAACCGCCTTTTATTTTATTTTTTTGCCGAATCAATTAACGGTTGGTCCTCCAACTAGACAACATCAATATTATCAACACACTTTTCGCGACAACAGTCAACATTAACTTATGGCCCCTCTCGCTGACCAAACGGTCGGGCTAGCGCCTCGCGAAGATGGGTATGCAGTTTTCTCTCAATTATCCCGAAAAACTGGAACATCAAGAATCTAACAATTCTCCTCAATCAACAGGTGCGGTGCTGGTCGTTATTTGGGCTACGACGGCAGATGTTACACATATTCAACATGGTACTGGTGGGGAAGATGGGTTTTCGCTGGCCTTGCGCTCCTCTTCATTCTGATTGTCTTTGCCATGCTTTTGTATGTCGACCCCACGTTTGCGCACTCGCATGTTCTTGCGAGAAAGATATGCTAACATCGATATCACAGCCGTAATTCTCGTCGTAGAAGAAAGCAGGGTCAACAGCCACTTTACGGAACCGGATGGATGGCACCCGGACCTGCTCCAGCATACTACGCTTCTGGCCCTCCTCCGCCTCAGTACACTCCACAAGGCGACCCGAATGTCTACAACCAACCCGGCCCTGGCCACAAGTACAATCAACATGATGGGTATTATGGCAATCAACAATCATATCCTCCGCAGCAGAGCAGCAGCTATGGTGGTCAGCAGGAAGGCATTGAGCTCCAGCAACCTCAAAGCGCCTATCACCGTGGAACCGATGGCGACTACGCACCACCTCCCGGACCTCCTCCTAATGCCGCAAACAAGCCATAAACTGAGTCACAAGTGATATGGTTTTGGAGGGGTTGATGGCTGTTACGTGGTATGGAGTGATTCATACGTGGAGATGAGATCAAAGGGTACAGTCTAAACAATCGTCACCTCATTGGTCACGATTGTGGCATTGAATATTAGGCATTCATCAGGAAAAATTCTATCGAGTATTGGATGAGAGTTTCGGTTTTTTTTTTTTTCCTCTTTTTGTTACCCCGCCCTAACTTGATGATGGGCTTTACGTTACGAGTGGATATGGTTATTATCAGTACAGATCATGAATATGATATTTTTTAATATTGCTTTTCTTCCTGGTTGTGTTTTACGCTACTACCATGACATCATTTCCTTTGGCCCTTCACGAGTTTTGAGCTTAACTTTTGGTTTAAACTCTTGCTTTCTTGAGTCACGACGAACCTCTCCCGGTCGTAAACCAGGGCGTACCTTGCTTTTCATTTAAGAACCCCCTTGAACCGACTCCACTTCACACTTGAACATCTTCCACTTATGAAGATGGAATACAAATAACTAAATGATAACGTTATGTGATAATGAGGAGGATTCAACTAAGGCCTCGGACAAGAAACAGACGGATTAAAGTTGAGACAGATGATCTAGACGGATGCTCTCGTCACATTGATATTGTCAGCAAAGACTTACATACAGAGTGCTGTCAAAGAGGGGTCTTGAGCGAAACTGATGTGCTCAGAAACTGGCCCAAACGGCGGGCAAAGGTTGTAATAAAGAAGGAGATCAAGCTCGAATATATAACCCCAATCTAGATAATCAGAACTGGGTAAGCTGAAGTTGAAAATGGGTCTCTTTGGGTCAAAGTTTGTTTCGAGAACTTGAGGGTGGTCTTTCTGGCCCGTTCTTTGCGGGCCGCTATAAGATATGCCGACGGAATACACAAATGTAGATCTCTCGGACCTTGTTCGCACCAAAACGGAATATCAATGTGTCTTTTTCTGAGACGGTGGATTCTGACTGTATGAAATCAACTCCACACCAAAGGGAATGAGATCGATCAAGTGTTTGTCAAAGGTCTCATAAGTGAGCCGAAGATCCGGAGCGGAGAAAAGACCATGGAGTCTGGGGCAGGTTCGCTGAAATTCAAGTTCAATGCAGGTCAAAAACGGGGCCCCAGAAGAAAAAGAAGGGAAAAAAGCAAGGGCCCAGGGGTTTGGAGTAAAATTGCGGCAACCGGAGCCTGGAGCCCCGCTTCCTTCTCTTCCTTGCATCGAACCGGCCTTTCTTGGCTTGGATCATGGTGAAGCATCAAATCTGTTTGCATGACTGCCTTTTGTTTTTATCAATTGCCTTGTGAGGCTGTGTGATGCCTCGGCGGCTGCAGAAAAGGTCTGTAAAAATTGAATGTGTTTCTTTTTCATTTATAAAAATATAAATGTTTTCCCCAGCCTGATGTTTGTCTGCGGGCCAAGAAACGATTGGTCCCCGACTCCCCATCCACAAAGGGATGCAGACCCGCTCGGTACCTGCAGCTCGAAGGCGCCAGGGGCACGATGGGGGGAAGCGGCCAATGCACGTTCTTTCTCACCCGGGCCCTCTTGAGGACCCCAAGGCCCGCACTTTTCTCTTTGTTCGCGGGAGATTTTTGGGTCTCTCTTTCTCCTGAACGTCAAATGCAATTGTGGGCTGTCAGCGCCCTCGGTTTCACCTCTCCCTGAAGTGAGACGGAACAAGAACCTATCACTCACTCCCTTGGTCGCTACTGCCATTGTGAACGGTGGTAATTTCTCTGCCTTGTCTTTTTTGATTGACCTGGCCTGCCATTCTTTTTCTGCCTTTGTGACATCGCCATCGAGGCTATACAAACCGTCCTTTATTCTTTCAAGACCACGCTGCCGCGTCGCCACCGTCATTCTACCACCGATACTGCGAGTCAGAAAAAAACACAAAGACATTTATAAGTGATACCCCTGATCAATTTTCCGATCTACCAATCATTACTACCAACCGAGTTTACTACGCGACGGCCTTTGTCTTGCCTGGTTATTACTATCTTTGGGAACGGGACGGTGTCGGCATTACACGAGACGACCATACATATTCGAGTGTTATACGAACTATGAAATCGTAGCGATCAGTCATCTTCGACACAAGACATCAGTTTTACAGGGATTTGGAATTGAATTGAGCCTGAAGGGATATATCTTAAGCATAAAAATGCCGGCACTCACGGTCGATCAGGCGATGGAGAGGAGTTTGAAAGATGGAGTTTTGGATTTAGTTGCGCGTAGTGTGCACGCTGCGCTCTATCGAAGGGATTTAGAAGGACAGATTGGAGATGTCAGAAATGCATTTTCCAGCTGGGATAACTGCATGGCAACAACCTACTGCAAGTACGTGAACCCAACCTCTTCTTCCACCTTGGCTGTGATACTTACTTCCCTCAAAGGTGGCCGGCTATCGGGTTGATGATCGCTGCAGGTGTTCTAATTATCTCGATAATGTGGTGCATCATTCGATGTGCATGCTGCGCTAAGTCATGCTGCTGCGAGTGCTTCTCGTGCCTGAAGTGCTGCGGTAACTGCTGTGGTTGCTGTGATCCTCCAAGAGGGAACAAAAAGGAGTACCTTCAAGAACCCTATGTTCCGCCAAACCAAGGATACAAGTCGCAAGAACCAATGCACCCCGGCTTTGCAGTTCCTGCCAACCATCACGGTGGCCAGAGCCATGGTGTCTACGACAACGGCGGCGGATATGGAAACTCAACCAAGAAGGCAGATTTCCCCCAGTATGCCGAATTCGACACCAGTGGCAAGACCCATGGCAAGAACTCGAATGGCAATGAAGATGCGCTGCCAGCAATGCCCAGCTGGGAAGGAGCTGAAAGCAAGAAAATCGAGGTTGAGGAAGAGGCTGTCGAACTGAGCCAACTCAAAAAACCCGAAGCCCAAGCACATCCTCAAAGTCCAACGATGATGAACGGTGTAGCTGCGATGAACACGGGACCGCAAAGAACAAATACAGGTGGAACTCAGAGAATGAACCCAACAGGACCTCAGAGAATGAATACAGGAGCAACCCAAAGAGGAACCCCATCACCTGGTCCTCGAAGTCCCTATGGACCACCTGGCCCCAACCCAGCCGGTAATGGGTATTATCCTCCAAGTGCCATGGATAACGACCCCTATTCTCAGACCGCACAAACCTACAACCAGCCCGGTGGATATGGTCAGCAAGACCAAGGGTATGGTGTTCAAGGAGGCGCCATGGGTGCTGGACGGCGTTCTCCATATGACGACAACAATGGTTACAACAACGGCTACAACAATGGAAACAACAGCACTCCTTACGGACAAACACGACCGGGCCCACAGAAAACGGGATACGGTAGCTATGATGAGTACGGGCAGCAGCCATATGATAATTACGATTCGCAGGCCGATGCAGGTTACGGTATGCCTCAGCCCCCGTCAGCTCAGGATACAGGTATTGCTGGTTACGGCCAAGGTGGGGTGAGGTCTCCTGTTACTCAAGGTGCCGGTTATGGCGGTTATGGCCAGGATCAAAGACGTGCGCAAGGGTCCAGAGATGACTACTCGAACGGATATGGTGGCAGACCACTGCACTCACCCACAGCAGTAAAACCGGATTACGCCAGTCCTTACGGAGCTGAATCGAGGCGATCGCCAGCACCACAAGGCGGTGACTATTTCAGCCAGCAACGAACCCAATCACCTGCCCCTGTGACAGATTACAACAGCGGGTACAACAGCCGACCGGCCATGACCCCTCAGTACTCGTCCGAGTCAACTCAGCCACTCCGTGCACCTCAACGTCAATACACCGGAAGTGACAGGAATGTTTCGAGCACTGTGACACCCGCGGACAACGGATTTGACTTTTCCTCTGGATATAGCCGTCAGCCGGCGACGGCAGCAAACGGAGGAGGCTACCGCCAACCTAGTCCTGTCAACGACAGCTTCCAGCAGCAGTCGACGACATCCGGGTACCCGGGTTATAAACCTTATTCACCTGGGCCTTGAACATGACATGCAGCATACAATACACACTTGTACAAGGGTTTAAAATATTTGGGGGTTTCTCATTGGAGTCATAAAGGGGGGAACATCATTTAATGAACAAAGCGACAAATATGATTGTTTTTTTTTTCCTACTCTCGTTTTTTACATGGCGTTATCTATTTAAATTTGGGATGTTTTTTTCTGCGTAATGCTTTGTAACATAGCATGTATGACAATTTTGTTGTTCTTGTTGTTGGGAAGGATTTTGTCTTTGTTTGCGAGATGGTGGGTTGTGTTTGTTGTCTTCACTTCGAATTTTTGCGTTAACCTTGCTGGAAAGCCAAGGGAAACATTAATACCATGGGAGTTTTTTATCGTTGGGATTCAAGTTGGAGAGGAGATTTGTTTTGAATTTGGATGGATAGTTGAAATGATGGATGGGTGGGATTGGACGGACAAAAGATTTTGTCAAATGGTGTTGAGCTTTGTACAAGCTGAGCTTGGGCGGCTACACCGAGTATATATTTTGTACTATTACAAAATGTTATTATTTCATCATGAAATGTGATTTAATTTTGATTTTCTCTTCATTCGGGTATATGTAAACTTTAGGCTGCTTATTCTTGTGTGTAATTACGGTTAAGTCGGTAAGCAAAGAATCGGCCTTATGATGATGATGATGATGATGACAATGATGACAATGATGATCATCTCACTCCGATCCTAGGGATGAGCGGCCTCCTTTTTTTGGTCTCTAGTGTTGGCGGTTTCTCTCTCTATATGTGCTGTGATATTTTCCTCAAGTACATTATCGTAAGTTGTGTTTGAGGTGGTTTTCTGTTTGCTTTCTCTGTTGTTTGTTGAACATTCACTACTAGCAGTGGCTACCTTAGTTCAGGGGGGCGACTTGGGAGCCCGGACGAGTATGTAGTGTATTAAGGTACGGATGTTTATACTATGCTGACTTTGACCTTAAAGATGACGGACAAGGGGGTTATTGTCTAGTCCTAGGTAGTGTACTGCGGTGTTTAGGAGTAGTCCGTATACGCTGGATTGGTTTGGTTTTACGAGATGCTGAATTTAGTTTTTGGGTTCCTTTTGACTGGGTTCCGAGTTCGCCATGTGTAGTACATTCCATGTAGTGATACGTGACGATCAATAAGACATACAGGATGATTCTTCTTATGTGCATGTGTGTGTCTTTCTTTGACGTATGCAGGGTATAGGGGTTTTGTTCAATCCAGAACCTTTTAAATATCTGGACTGGTGGTACGGCATACATAATGTTGTGTACTAAAATCGGATGGCTCAGGTTGGATGGATGGTGAATCATGATTGGTTAAAAGTCCGATGATAAAATCATTATAATTAGCTAGAACTTGTGCTAGGGTTACACAAGTGAGGAATCAAAAGGAAAAGGATTCACTCGGTCGGAAGTCGGGCGAAAAAAAAAATGAGGCTGTCGGTCTGAGAGAGAGAAAGAAAAGGAGGTTGAATGGATGAATAACCGATCAATGTTTCACAAAAGTCCGCTCGGTGTTCGTCCGGTCTAGTGTACGCGTCTATTATGTTGCGTGGTCTGCATGTGCGTTGGTTGATCAGTCTTGAATGGATGTCAGCTGCCGCCGTTGTCGCCGCAGCCCGAGAGACGATCGAACGAACGAGTCAGCAGCGCGCAAATGGAATGTTGAGTGGAAAAGGAGACAAACGAAAAAAAAAAGTGACGACGTTGCTTGGTGCCCATGGTGGCTGAGCAAAAGGACAAACCAGCTGGAAGCTCTTTTGGCGTTTTGTCACTGCCGGATTCCGGTGGAGTGGATTCTAATTCGGGCAATCCTTCTGCTTGGAGGATGATAGGCAGCAAAACGCGACTGATGAAACTATTCTACACCGATCATTTCATCCATTCATACGGTAGCATTTGGGACTTTGTGGCTGATGTACTCCGAATGCAATTTTTACTTTAACCCTTTCCAGAATAATCTGGAAAATTTTGAAAAATAAAAATAAACTCTTTGTTTGTTCAAAAGAAAGGTTGAGATCGGGGATTGAGTATTGCCAAGATCTTCCTCATCGGCTTGGCTGCTGCTGCTTGGACCCAAAATCTGGTTGAGGTGGGGCCACGTTTTGACAACCCCTTCAACCCGCTTGGGCAAATGGGGAAAGGAGGCGTTGTCCACAGGGGGTTTCTTGAGAACAGGATTGGATGACGTTATTTTTTGATGTGGAACGGAACTTTTTTTTTTTTTTTGCCTTCAGCAGGTTTTGTTGTTCGCTTTCTTTTTCTTTGTATCACATTTTCTCTTGGAGTTTCTGGGCTTCCCACTGCCCAGTGGCTTTTCAACCAAGATCATCCCTTGGGAATGCTTGGATAATTTCTTTTCATTGGGGGGAAGAAAAAGGGGATGTTGGAAGGCCGATGTTTCAGAGTTTCAACAAAAAGTCTCGCACGTACTCTACAAAATAAAATTAATACCAAAGCAGTGCAAACTCAGCCCTGCACCGGCAGCAACTGGTCATTTCCTCTTTCCCGGAGACTCTTGGTATCTGGGAAGGATCGCACGGTTGTTGATGCACAGAAGCACCAGAGTCCCTTCCTCAAGAGAGACATGCAGGCTTCCAATTGGCCGAAAGAAGAGAATGTGGCCCTTGACTTCCATGTCAGATGGATGTCCCCGTCAAATGATGAAGCCTCTCCCAAAAGTCCCCGTCCCCGAGGCCTGTAATAAACATGTCAGCTTTCATCTTAAGGGAAAAAAATAACGGTGTACGGCATGTTGTTTATATGGATACCTGCTTGGCTTTTGAGGGGAAAAAATATTTCTGCCCTATCCCCCAAAAGAAAAACGTGGTGTGCAAACAGTGGCTAAGACCCCTACCCACCACGAAGCTTCCTAATATTCGAATCAGCCATCAACAAGAGAAACGACACTCCACCCTCCACACAAACACGTTACGCGAAGTCCACTTTAGCGTCGGGCCTCCGGCCATATATCGTCTGTATATAAGGTGTAGCCCAGGTGTCCCCGGCGTGTGTCGAAAAGGTTTCGAACAGGTTGAAACGAATCTGGTGATCAATCGAAAGGCGAAATGGCGACGGCGTCGAGTAATTCACAAAACAGGGTGAACAGTGGCTTTGTTGTGAGCAATTTTGAGCTGCGGTTACCTGCATTTAATTTTGAGAGGGACAATGAGAATGAGGAACAGAATGGCTTCCTAAACGAGAAAGCCGACAAAAAAGTTGCCACACAACAAGCCGCATCATACAGTTACACAGACCAAGGCACGTCGCACTCCGCACCTGAGAATACGGAGGGTCTGCACACCACTTCGCTCCTCCCGTCTCCGTCACTACTCATATCTACTTGTTCAAGTGGTACTTCCGCAGACCTGGAACCACAAACACCCTACCTTTCTCAGCCGCAATATTCTCCTCCTCCCATTCCGATCCAACAACCCATTCAACAAGTACATAGAAAACCACTGCCCAACAACAACAACAAGTCATATATTCCTTACTCGCCTCCGCCTCCACCACCACCAACTAAAAGTCCTCCCCCTATCCCGGACGACGCTTTCCCGGACAGAAACTCGCCAGTTCAACTTATAATTAGTTCGGCCCCTACGTCACCCGTTAAAGAGAAGAATAATCAGACGACGGATACATTTAGTAATTTTGAGCCAAAGCTGCTCCAAAAGGCCTCCACTATGCCGGTAACAAAAGGTCCGCCAGTTCCGGTGGTGCCACACAAAGTACCAATTGTCGACAGGGAACAGCAGAATAGGAGTCCTTCTCCAGATTTTGCACCTCTGGTGGCAGCAAAACCCCAGAGCAACAGATTACAAGCCCGGCATCCCTCGCCGGCTCCTCCTCGCGGCCGTAGTGTCTCGGCTCAACCACAAAACCTCCGGGCCGTCTCTGCAGATGGTTACCGGGCCGTATCTAATCCCATCATCGACACCACTCGTGCGCCTTCAACAAATTCTGGTGGAGACTCTGGAAGCCCTACTGGCTTGCACCCGAAAATGGCAGGAGTGGTAAAGAAGAGGAAGACCTGGCTTCCAGGGGCGAGGTCGAGGTCGAACTCGGTAGAGATGAACCACGTGAAGGGAACAGGCGCTTGGATCATATGTCCGGATGCGCAAGTCGACTACAATGTTTCCCTATTGACTAATGGAGAAAAGGTAAGGTTTTTCTTCAACTGCTTCTGGAGTGGTAGTGTCTTTGCTTACACATGTCATTTTTGTCGCAGGTACCCGAGTTGTGGAACGAAGCAGGAAATGTCTTGGTTTACTTGCATCCAAGGGAAACAGGGCTAGGACCGTCATTCAAGGTGGCCGACTATGTCTTTAGCTCGTCGTTGGTCTTTAACCAACTTTTGGTTCAGGGGTTGATGGAACGATCAGGGAGCATAAGTAGCGGCGCCAGCAGTGACTTTCTGCAGGTTGATGACGCACTACCACGCCCCGCGCCGGCCCGAAACGCTATCGAGGGGCACTTGTATCTTCCTCTGGGGAGTACCGATCTCGAAAGCTTGGTCGCAGCTCGGAATCTGTTCGCTTTCTTGACGAATCAGCCATTGGTAGCGACCTCGGCTAATCCTTCACTGTTTGCAGCTGTCATCAATGTTGCTCAACTTCTTCGACAGTTCAACTTTACCAACGCCGATGGCTCATCCTTTGGAGAATCCGTCGATGCCGCCTTTGACTTGTTCATTGACCAATTTTCCATTGCGGATGTTAGGCACAGCCGGGAAAAGACCATTGAGGGTCTGGTGATGGGAGAGGCGATGAAATCGTGGAACTTGTATAACGAATCCTTTACGCATGCTGTGGGAAAGTATGAATCACTCCTCGCTCTCAACTACCCTATCTACAACCAAGTCTCGGCAACGACTAGGAACCGTCTGGAGCGCGCCCACCTCGACCTTCTCAACCGCCAATCCAATGTCAACGCCAGGATCGAGTCGTTTGAGTACCCTTCTCTGTTTGCTGGGATTGCCAACTCAACTTCTCATGAGGAGTACAGGAACGTCAGATACAAGGAATGGAGGACTTCGTTCGCCAGGATGAGGAACTTTGTTCTGAACTACTACAAAGACCTGTTTGGCAGCTGGCCGCCCAAGGCCAGAAGCAAGAAGAATCACTTCACTCAGAGCGGTCTGAACAGACAGTGCCTCAAGATGCTGTACTCGGACCTTTGTGCGCTGTACGATTTGCTCGTCGACCGGGAATCCATCACGCCTCGCGGTATTGACCAGCCACCATCGCCAGAGGAGAAGGACAAGAAGGAAGTGAAGAAGGAAAAGGAGGATATAGTCGCCGCGTCCATCTCGGCGCTGCGTATCATGCTCACCGAGTTTGAGAGGTCCTCCCCTCCAGTCTTGCCGCCGATTCCTTTTGATATACCCAAAATCCCCAGCATGACGTCTATATACGAGACTTACAACGAGTTGCCTGCCAAGAAGCAGGCCAAATTTGACAAAAACCTTCAGCCTCACGAGATGCAGCTGCTTTTGATCAAGTCGCACAATATTGATACGGATGCGCTCAAGATGCCGTTTTTGTTGGCATTCAAGGATTTTGAGCTGCGAGAGGCCAAGGGGGTGCATCCGAGAGATTTGCTTGATCAGCGGCTGGGGTATTGGCTTTTCCTTTATGTGACAATTCAGTCGCTTCCGATGCTTGTTGTTGATGCTCCGGGACTTCATTTTACTGAAGGGGTGGAGTACTTTTTGTGTGAACCGCCGCAGGGTAATTTGCCATGGGTTGAAGACGCTGGGGAGGTTAGGAAGATGTGGTACCAAACTGCCGATCAGAATATTGTTGAGTTGTCGGCGGATGTGGTTCTTTTCTCGTCGGAGGGTATTTACATGAGGAGTCATTGTTGGTTGGCTGGGAAGGAATGGGAGCAGAATTTGTTGAATGGAGGACCTGGAGCAATGACGCCACCAATTCAAGAAGGAGGAGGAGCGGATATGATGTTTCCTGGAAGTGCTTCGCCTTTGCAACCTCCTCCTAGAGCGGTGTTTCAGGATATGGATCCAGCTATTAATAATAATACGCCAGTGTCGGCGGCTTCGTCGCAGAGGAGGGATTCGGGAGTTGGTTCAACGCCTAATTCGCCTCATATAAGGCCTGGTACTGCCAGGAGCGGATCTCCGGCGAGTGCGCATAGGGCTAGACATGCGTATAGGGCCAGTATTGCTATTGGATTGGAACCGTTGCCGCTTTTGCCGGATGGATCTTTTGTTGGTGAGGATGGAAGGAGGGTGTCGAGGGCTCCTAGCGGGTCGAGCAGTCCTGGGTTGATGGATCCTTATGCGGTTGGGGGTGGTGGTGGATTGGGAGTGCAGAAGTTGAGGGTTAGTAGGAGTGCTGTTAATCTTGGTGGTCATCAGCAGTTTGAGGGTGGTGATCAACAACAAGGTCAGAGGCAGGTTAGTTATGGTGGTGGTGCTGTAGGAAGATTGGGTACTCCCCCTCCTCCTCAAACTGGTACTCCTCCTCCTGCTCCTACTTCTCTTCCTCCGCCTCCTGTTGGTGGTGGTGGTGGTGGTGGACATGGTCATGAGAGAAAAGATTCTTTGACGTTTGATGATATTTTGAAGGGTATGGATAAAGGTGAAAAGAAGAAGAAGAAGTTGTTTTTTTAAATGAATGAATTGGGAAAGCATTATTATGGGGTTTGGGGCATTGGAGCGTGGGTTTTTGGGAGGGTTTTTTTTTTGTTTTTTTTTTTTTTTTTGAGTCAATGGTTTTAATTATTTAGAAAGATTTTTTATACAGAGAGAAGACGTCAAAGTCATATAAAAGACACAATACTGGATAGGCATTTGATATATATATACCCTTTCCTTTTTTTTTTTTTTTTTTTTTTTTTACCTTTGAGGTTGTGTATAGATTTTTCTTCTTGTCTGTCTTGCATCGTTGGGATATTACATAGTGAGTACGTTGTTGTATGTTTGATTGTTGGATTTCATGGGTATGTACATGTACAATATAACTGGCGGTTTGGAATCGATGGACGGGCATGTATGGAATTTAATTTGGTCTTGGATCTGATATATATGCAACGGTGGGTGGATTTATGGACATTAGTGATGCCGTGTGAGGGGTTTTATCTATTGTTTTGGGTTGATGTTAGTTTATGCCAACCAAGCATTTGGTTATTTTCTATCATAACTTTTCGAGAGCATTTGACTTACTATTTTTTCTTTGTCTTTGGTTGGGAGAATGTATAATAGTATTATTAGCATTATTAATAGAGAATTAAATGGCAATAATTGCAAGTGTGTGGAATAAAAGGAATGATTCTTGTTTCTTTTCTGTGGATTGAGATTGAGATTTGCATTGGGATTAAGATTGGATTGGATTGGAGTGTATTAGATTAGATTAGATTAGATTGGATTGGATTGAGTTGACTGAGATGGATGGACAGAGAGTCATTGAGGATAACATAAGGGAGGAGAGAAAAACAATAGAAAGAAAAGAAAGTGATCTGGATTTAGATTGGGCATATGACCTGGATAAAGTAAATGAGTAAATTTTGACTGAATGGAAGGGAAGAGAACACTGAAGAAAAAAAATAACCGAGCAGAATGTGAGAAAGATGAAGGAGAGCGTGGATTTGTTTTGTTGTGGGTGAGTTTATACTTGTAGTTCTATATTGGCGTGTGGATGGATGTGCACGAAGTATAAAAATGAGGAAGACGAGATTTTATTTTTTGGTGGTTCAGCTGGTTCAGCTGGCCTTGCTTGTTGGTGTATGTAGATGTGTGGTAGATACGAAGCTACGCAACATCCATACCACATACACCGAAAACCAAAAGGAGATTATATCTCAGCCTCAGCCGATAACCACGGGTTTAGGTATCGTGTCTGTTCATCCCCTTCGATATACGTGCCTGACGTTATAGATGAAAGTACGGACGGAGTCTATACCCGATCTTTTCATGATAAACCTGGGGCGGAACGGAAAGGGTCGGATCGGATAGAATACACGTGCAGAATGATGCCCTTCAAAAAAGGAGGGTAGTATGCATTTCCCTTTTTCATCTGAACTTTTTCCCCTTCCGTTATTTTCTTCTCATGTCTACCCTCGTATGTGTGTGTGTGTATGTGTATGCAATCCACGTGGTATCCCTTATTGGGGCGTATTTCGGTATGGGTGTGGTTACCTCGCTCCCTTGGAATGAAACCAGAAAAGTCCACGCAGCTGATGATGAGTACGGAACTGTGCGGATCCGCGGGTAGGTAGATACGAATTCCATATCTTCCCCTATCATCCCATCCGCCGCGGCGCAATCTGTGGCGTATACTTTCGTACCTGCTGTGGGTGAAGTGTGTTGTGCCACTTACAAGGCTCTCGCATGCATGACATACCAAGTACTTACATACATACAAGCAGACGAATCGATGGGATGCCGTCCAGAGGCGCATAAAAAGGAATAAAAGAATCCGAGTTGGAAAATCATTTCGGATTACAATTCCTTTTATACTACTATTTACACTTATAATATGGTGGTCATTTTAAACCGACAATGACAAGTACAGGAATTCCAAACACACTGTGGAAGTAATAACTTTGTATTTTCGAGCGAGACACCTGCTGCTCAAAATTTGGACAACGTACAGATGATTACGGATATCAAGCCACAGCAATTGCAAGATACCTAGGGTACAAAGTCCATGCAAACAGATACTATGGTACATCCAATCCAACCCATCCGATTCCATTCCGTCCTCATAAACGGTCAAATGTCTACCTATCCAAGACACAACCAACCCACCCATCACACCCACCACCACAACCCCAATTGCCATGCCGTGTAACATCATCCTATCAATGTGTGCGGAGTGGTGGACAATCCAAAAAAGAAGATGATCACCACACCACCCCGCACGTCACCCATCCACACACACACAAATCACTTATACACACACACACCTCTTTTGCCTTTTTTCTCCCTTTATCTCCATTTAAACATCATATCCAGCCATCCCCATTTCGCCTTCTTCTCCTTTCCCATTTCATCCAGATAAAAAAAACTACTTTTCCATCCCGCTCGGGCTTATTCGGACGAAAAAAATCAGGCCGCATACAAGTCGACCACCACCACACCACACTTGGCTTTTTCCCCAACTTGGAAATGTCCCGCACCTCTGGGAATGGAATGGTGGGGAGGAGGGGGCGGTTCGTTCGTGCGGCACCCCCTGCAAGCGCGACGCCTCCCCCCGGCTGTTACTTCGTCTTAAAAGTCGTGCCCACAAGGCTGGAACCGAACAAAAAATAAAGTTCCTCTTCGCAACTGTTTCTCAAGTTCCGAAGCAAGCCCATGAAAATTCCATCCAATTTGTCTGTCACATAAATAAACAAAGAGACGGATTCAAAAATATCTATTCCCAAGATGAGAAAAATACTGTCCAAAATTCCTAATTCCTCAAAATATCCAAATGTCAACTTGTCTGGTGTTTTCCAAAAGTCGCCCAAGCCGCTCAAAACCGCATCTTCGATAGGTAGTAGCCAAGAAACCCCCCCAAACCCCTCCAATAATCACAAATCTCTGCAAAATTGCCCAAAACCCCAAACTCATCTCATTTTCGGTCAAGGACTGGTCAAAATCGATTACTCCGGTGAAAAAAACAAGTTGCGTGGTGCGTTGTGACATAAATGACAAGTGACCGAATTCCGTGGTGGTTAGATGTACATTCCCAGTGACTCCTTTTTCTGTAGCCCACCCAAGAGCTTTTGGATTTTTCGGTGAACCGCAAGGGTGCGATTGGATGATCGTTTTAAGGTATAACGGGCCAATTGACCAATCAGACACCCCTGCCACACCGGTTTTGGGTAATTGCTATGCCTCGTAGTGTAAGAGTTCGAGCAATGGACGAGGGAGCCTCCTCTACGTCCAGCAAGAGGGGCACAGAAAACTCCAGGACGAGCCCAGCCCTGACCCAAATCTTCCCTTTCCCCCTCGTTTCCACCATAGCATCACCAGGTGTCCCCGTATCCCACCGACCTATCGTTGGACAGAAACAAAGCTTTGCCGTATCAGTTGCCTTGTTCGTGTTGTTTGGAGCCAGCTCACACTGACCTGCTGTCTCATCCCGGATATCGACGTACATACTTAGCGCTAATCTCGGATGCCGGCCATGTCGACCCCTGACCGCTATCTCGCCTTGAGCGGAAGTGTCCGCTTGTCCCCTGTACCAGATCTGGAGACCGCAAGCTCTTCTGGGAATTCCGACGACTTCTCAGACATGTTTGACTGGGATCTGTACGATGCAAACGGAAGCATGACCAATGTAACCACCCAGTCTGAGGGCTCGGCGCATGCGAGGGTCGCCGCCAGTCCCGCCAGTCCTTCGGATCGCTCCCCCATAGGTGCTGATGCCGATGGTGACATCGAGATGTCAGACGTTAGAGCCGAAGTACCCCAACCCCATGCTATGTTTCCCTGGCCCGGGCTTTCGACGAGTCCACCCCCGCGGGATAAAGATCTCCACATCCCGCTTGACTCTCCCCCCCTTGCCTACAGGGGCTTGTCCCGACCATCCCCTCCCCTTTCAAGCCACACCGAGATGTCCCCTGTCGGACGGGCCCCCCAGCGCGCCCCACAGGCACAAAGCCAGAAGAAGTCTCGGGTCCTTGGTTCGCCAGAGAAGACGAGCCAGGTGAGAGAGCTGGGCGCCTGCTATCACTGCAAGCGGAACAAGAGCGCGGTATGTTTCTTGTATCCATCACATATACAACCCTTGCTGATCAAAACCATACAGTGCTCTTCGGGGGTTTGCGAGTGGTGCACCAAGAATGGGCCCATGCCTGAGCTGGCTTGTATCCGGAAGCCTCTCAATGCTATCCGCGGAACATGGACAGGTAGGCTTCGTCCAGAGTACGCCGCGTTAGTTTCCAGCTGACCTCTCTCCAAGCACGCTGGAACTGGGAGGAGTTCGCTAAGCGGCAAGACCTCGACTTGACCCGTCAGGAGACCCTCCTCATCTCCTTCTCCAGCAAGCCAAACAGCCCTTGCCTGCCCGTTCTCGCAGCCCCGTTCACGTCAGTGGACTCGACAACAGGCCAATATGGTCTTGTGCTCCCCGCACCCTCGCGGGCAGACTTGGTGCGTTGGGTGCAAGCTCATCTGAGCCTGGAGAACAGCGAGGGCTTCGAGACTTGTCTTGACCAGTTCCATATTCAGCACGTTCAAAACGGTGCCAAATCTCCGCTCGCACAAGGGCAAAATAATTTGCTATCCAAGGTGCTCGATATGAAGGCGATGTGGAGAATTTGGAGCTGCAAGGAGCTGTTTGTTCGACGAGAGTCGAACAACAGCCCTGTACAGTCCTTTGCCATTCAGGATCGTCTCCGCTTCATTGCTGGCAAGGAGATTTCTGAGCTCGAAGATTCCATTCTCGGCGGCTTTGAAGGCTACCTTAAGAAGGAGGCTGGCCGCCCCGCAATGATGCTCAATGTTGCCAGATGGCTATCCTTGGTGCAGATGATTTCCGTCTATCGCCAATCTCTGAAGTGGATGCTGCAGCAGGAACATACTGACACGGCCCCGTTGGCGCTAGGTGGTGAGTGAAAATGCATTTGCTCTAGGTTTTCTCGACTTTGAATGCTGATTGAGAAAACAGTTGGTGATGCGAACGAAAGGCGGCGCAGGTTCAGAACAACCACAGAAGAGTTACTCCGAGCCGTCATCGTTATATACTTTGACTTGTTCCACAAGAAGAGCATGGTGCAGGGTCTCATGGGCGCAGGAATGGAGGCGTTCGTCAGCACCGAGCTGCATAAATCCTTCCAGAGACTGACGAGCGCCATCCCAGCTTTCTGTAAGTCCCCGTACCATCTCCGAACATCCCAGACTGGCCCGCTGACCCCACTGTTAGACCAAGAAGTCATCACCCGAGCTTTGCCTGAAGACAAGTTCTTCATCGGGTATGTTGTGGAACGGGAGTTGCAAGTACTCATGCCCAAAGGGCGGTCATCCCGGAGGTAGTTTCACAGACCACGAGTATTTGTATGACGCGAGAATTGGGTTTTTCTCAGCCCAACCCTTTTTCTTTTGTCGATTTTGGTTTGGGTATTACGGCGTTTTGTTTTTGTTTTGTTTGAAAAGACGGTCCCCCAGCGGGTTGGTTTTATGGGGTCTGATGGTGCCCAAGAATGATATGCAGGATCTGAGGGTGCTCGGCGGGAACCGGGCACTGCCGGCTTCTTGTGGGCTGGTAAACGAGTGATGACTGATGAGCAATGATTGACGAATAACGAATGATGGACGATGGGCGACGATGAAATGAGGCCCACGAAGGTCCGAGGCATGAGCGGGAAAAGCTTTTAGTCCACTTGATCGATGATTTTACTTCAAATGCAACTCTGCTTTCCATGATTTGGTGCTGATGCCTGGGCTGTTCTGTGTTCATGGGAATGTGTCGATGGTCACCACGACCTTCCTTCTCTGATGCTTCTCTCTCCCGACATTTCTGAACAAGTCAATTAGATCCTCCTCGTCAACTCCTTTCAGTGCCTGCTTTTTGATCGAGATCTTGAGGTGAAGCTTATATCTCTTCCCCTTCTCCTCAGTGGCTTGAAAGCTATTGCAACAAGTTAGCAGGCAGTTAAATAATAGCAGAAGTAAAGATAAAACATACCGGATCATGTCTTTCAGAACACCCCGAGAGGTTGGCAACGCTGTAACTATTGTTACCAGCGCAGCCGTGACAGCACCTGTGTAATCAGCCCAGAATGTTCCATCGGGGTCTGCGTTAATGATCAGGTCGCGAAGGTTCTGATGAAGCAGCTGATCAATGGGTCCCAAGCCCGCACCCCATCGGGCACAAAGTGTAACACCCAAAACCGCGCGACGCAGGTGAGTCAAGCCGGGGGAATCGGGGTAGTCAACCGCACTGTGCAAAGCGGCAGCGGCGTTTGCATCTTCCCTTTCTCCCTGGCGGGCCCAGATCTGACTGGCATAGAGGTGACCAAGCTGCATTCCAAAAACACTTGTGGTGGTAGACAGGTTCACGTCCGAAGGAAATGCAGATGTAAGCGTGTTGAGAACATCCTGGAGGACTTGTGAATCCTGGCCGGGCTGAGACACCGGGCCTTCCAAGAGCTCTAATGGGTTGGCTCTCCGAATCTTTTGTGGCAGCATCATCAACAAAGCTCCCTCGCGGTTGCCGCCTTCACAGAAAGTGACAGACCGAATGGCGGGGATGGCTGCGATGAGTGCATCAACGACAGCAATGATGGCGGGGAATTGACCACGCCGACGTTTGGACACACCAAAGATTCTCCCGTCATATGACTTGTTGAACTTGAGCATCTCTTTGGTCTTGCCAAAAAGTCTTCCTGAAACGGTGTATGAGCCAATTGATGGAATGGGGTATGGGTGAGTTGGGTCGTTGTGCATGAGCATGGACCCGTAGCCACGGAAGCCGCCTCCACAGAGGAAGACGTCGATTCCAGACGAGTCTTTGCCTTTCTTCTGGCGAGCATCAGCAGCAATGGCTGCGAGAGCAGGAAAGGTGTTGCACAGGGACTGGAATGCTTCGGCGAGGCCATTGCGGAGTTTGGATTGCTCCGCAGCTTGGACATCGGCTTTGGCGGTTTCGAGGACTCTCGTCATCCGCGCAGCACCAAAGGGCAAGCTTTGTCCGGCAAGGGCTGCTGCAGATTCCTGAACCTCGGAATCCAAGTAGGTCATCTGAACGCTGCCTCCGCCGAGATCAAGAAACAAGCCCTTGACGTCAACAAAGCTCGAGCGAGCGCCGACGGCGCCGAACAAGGTCTCGACTTGAGGTGAAAGAACATGGACCGTCAGCGACTGTTTGCCCCAAGAACGCCACCACGAACCAGAGGCATCGCCTGTCTGGGTTCGGATGGCTTCGAGCATCGCCGTAGCGTTTTCTGCCCGCCGCATAGCCTCTGTGGCGAAAATGACGACCTGGCCGGGCGGAACTCCATAGTCGTTGACAGCGATGGTCCAGAACCGTGCAAGTGCCCGTGACACCTCGGTGATGGTCTCTTCGGGAAATACCAAACTGTCAGAGCTCGAAGAAGACGACGAGCTGGACTTGTGCAGCGCATCATACAACGAGATGGGAGACCTCTCTCGGTAAAGACACTTGAGGAGGCGTGTGCGGGGTGGGGAGAGATCCGAGATAGAGAATCGGATCCCATTGCTTTTTGAAGAGAGAAAGTGTCAGACATCCGATCATTCATGAAGAAGGGATATCTTTTTTACCTTCCCATATCAACCAGGGCATAGCGATGGCTTGAAGCGTTTGGATCCCATCGTGGTAGCTTTTGCTCAAAGTTTTCGAGGGTAACGAGGTCAACAGAGAGGGCCATTTTTTCGAAGGTGAGAGGACCGAAGGGTTTGCTCTCAACAAAAATTGTTAATATGGAGCCTGAATCAGTTTACACGTTGGGCTGCAATGGCTGCAAGTCGCCGGCCGTAGACGCTGTCGGTCAGTCGTTGCCTGTCGCGTGAGGAGACCCGAAAGCGGAATTGCCAGCTGACTCGGATCCAACTTGTTCGTCAACACTGCAGGAGCTTGCAGCAATTATATGCAGTATGTGCAACGTGGGCAAGCACGACTGGAGAACAAATTTGAGTCGAAGTGGGACAGTTCAGCAAGAAGGAGCAGTGTGTGTCCAAGTCGGATGCTGGATGACGGCGGTGTCTCTTTCCAAGCTTCAAGATGATGATGGACAGTGGACTCGGAGAAGAAGGTCCACGTCAAATGATGACCAACATGGAACCCTAACCCATTGCCGAGGCGTCATCTTGGCATTGGTTGGAACCCGAACCCAGAGCCATTCAAGAGCAATAACCAAACGAGTTGAAATTCACAACAAAAAGGTGTCATGGCAAGATGCTAAAAAGTCTCAAAGTCATGAAATAACAACAAGACAAGTTGAGAGGTATAAACACCGGTATCTTTGATTAAGATAAAAAAAAAAAATGAAAAAAAGTGGGACAAAAACATACAACACCCGGGATTCCCCAGTGGTCACCCACCTGAGTACTAGTCGGGCTCTCCATTGCTTATCTAGGGCAGAGCGGACGGGATGCCGAGTTTTCAATGGGATATGGTCGTATGTGATAGTTCATACCCTGAGGTAGGTTTATGTTCGTCAGGCTGTTCCATTTGGGTGGAAGCTGTAGCAGATCACGTGGGTGAGCGTCTCAGCGACGAAGTGAACAACGTTTGACAACACAAATATTCCAATGTTCAACTAGTACAATTTCAGAAACAAATAGACCGGCTACCTATCCCGCCATGCTTTTATATATCCCTTTTGTTACATAACCATGGTCGCTTCTAGCCTCATAATATCACACACCCGCTCGCACTTATTTCTTTTTCATCCCCTCCAAATACCCAATGTCACCCACCTCCCTCAACTTGGTGCCCTTGACAATGACAGCCTCCTCCATCTCAATCTGGTACTTCTTCATTGCCTCCTGGTAGTGCGGGACATAAGCACCCAAGATGCGGACGGCCAGCAAGGCAGCGTTGGTCGAGTTGTTGATGCCAACGGTGGCGGTGGGGACACCCCTCTGTTTTCACATCAGTCACATGCGCTCAAGTCAAGAGAGAAAGGTTGCATGAACTTACAGGCATCTGCACGATACTCAACAAACTGTCAATGCCATCCAAGTGGGTGGCCTTGACCGGCACACCAATGACAGGAAGAGGGGTCTCGGAAGAAATCATGCCAGGAAGGTGAGCGGCACCACCAGCAGCGGCAATGATGACTTTGATACCTTTTCCTGCGGCTTCGTCGGCGACGCGCATCATGTACTTGGGTGTGCGGTGGGCAGAGGTGATATCAAGAGCGTAAGGGACCTTGAACTCCCGGAGAATGTCCAGACCGGCTTTGAGGACTGGCAAGTCTGAGTCGGAACCCATGGTCACGAGGACAAGAGGTTTGTCATCTGCGGGAGGGGCGGCCTCCAGCTCAGCTGGCTCCTCAACCTTGTTTTCTACCTTATCCTCAACCTTGTCCTCAGCCTTGGTGGTCTTCAAAGTGTTGGCATAGGTAGCCTTGGCCAACGGTTCGGGGGTCTTGGAGCCGTTAACTGTGGGCGATGCCGGTTCCTGAGTAGGCCGAAGAGTCTCGTTGGTAGCCTGCAAACGATCTTGTCTGATCTTGTCAACGGTGTCGATGAAAGTCTCGGCCTTGGCTTCGAGCTCCTTGATTGAGCATGAACCAGTGATGGTGATGTGACCGATCTTGCGGCCGGGCTTGGATGCCTTTCCGTAGAGGTGGAGGTAGACGTCCATGTCGTCGCCAAAGGTGCCGCGAGCGAGGCTAGAAAGCTCGTGGTGAGAGTCGGGCTTAGCGCCTCCGAGAATGTTGAGCATGATGGCAGACTTGACTCTGGGGATCAATTTCTCGGGGACGGGAAGGTCAAGGACGGCGTGGAGTTGAGCCTTGAATTGAGACATGTATGGGACGGCTTCGATGGTGTGGTGGCCAGAGTTGTGAGGGCGAGGGGCAACCTCATTGACCATCAAGGACCCATCCTCTAGAACGAACATCTCGACAGCGAAAACTCCCCTGCCCCATACGGTGCTGATGACCTCGGTTGCCAGTTTCCTTGCCTTCTCAGCAATATCGTCGGAGACATCTCTCGGGGGCATGAAGACCTTGGTACAGATGCTGTCTTCGTGGATGGTCTCAACAGCTGGGTAGGCAACACAGTTCCTGAGAGTGCCGTCATCCTTCTCGGTCCTGATAACCATCACAGAGAGCTCCTTGATGAAGGGTGCCCATTTCTCGGCATAAAGGGGCAGGGTTCCCAATGCTTTGATGGCCTCCTCAAAGTCCTCCTCGCCATTGACCTTGAAGTTTCCTCTGCCATCATAACTCCCCTTGCGCGCCTTGAGCATAAAGGGGAAGCCGAACTTCTCGCCAGCCTCTTTGAGGGAGCCAAGGGCTGCGTCACCAGACTCGATGGCAATCTGCTCAGCAATGGGAATTCCCTTGCCGCTGGAGCTGAAATGCTCTTTTTGGAGGTATTTGTCCTGAATGAGACGAATAGTTCTCCATGAAGGGTGAATTGGTGGTTTGTGAACGACGGTGCCCTCCTCGGTCTCAACCTCAACGCCGTTCTTCTCAATCTCCTCAAGCACCTCGGTATCGACATGCTCAATCTCGACTGACAGGTAATCTGAAACGGCAGCAAGCTCTTTGATGCGCTCAGCATTCTTGAAAGAACCAGTTACATGGCGGTTGGTGTTGTGAGCCTGTTTGGCAGGTGCATTCTCTTCGTCCAGGATGGCGATGTCAATTCCAAGTGGGTTCGCAGCCTCGCAAAGCATGCGACCCAGTTGACCACCCCCCAGCAGACCGATGACTGTATTTCCCTCGATTGACATGATTGTGTACGATGGGAGGTTTTCTTCTTCTTCGGATGATGACTCTTCCAAATATTCCTCCTGTTCCTCTTCTGATGATTCCTCAACAAATGGTTGTTGTTGTTGTGGTTCTTCCGATGGCCCCCCTTCAACAGGTGCTTCCAATGATTCCTCCAAATCTTTTGGTAGGACTTGTTGAGAACTTTGAGAGTGTTGGTGGTTTTTTGGTGGTGCCTTTCTAAGTTTTCCCTTTTTTTTCCTTTTTAACAATTTTTCACGCGAGACCAAATGACCCATCCAAGCTGCTGAAATCTTATTTAGTGTGGTTGGTCCTTCTTTGTTAGGTGAGACGGGATCGATAATATGCACACCGAAACTCTAAAAGCTGAGCTGAATGACTCGACCTTGATGTCACAGCATCTTCCTTGCGGTTTTTCAGGTTTGCTATCGCGGGGTGGTCCTTCGTCACCGGGAAGTATTTTATCGTTTTGGCCAATCAGAGCCCCGCATTTACCTGTCAATTCTTTTGCCCCTCCACACCTGCGGGGGAAACTGGGGTTTCTCCAACCAAACTTTGAGAAGTTTGATGACTGAAAAAAAGAAAATCAGATGAACCGTTGAGCCTATATCGGAGAACTGGTAATAAAACACAGTTTTAGGGTCAGAAACCGTTGGAATCGACTGTTTCGGGGTTTATAGACACGAAAAGTGTTTGTGTAATTTACGTTACACAAATTTCGTCATTTCCACTCACTCACCTAGGTGAACACTCGTCCACACCTTGACGGCGATCACTTGATACCCAATCATCAACCACATTTATTGGCTTCATTTTATAAGTCACTGTGGACCCATAACACCTCAACATGGATGACATATCAAGCCAACAACACATTCAGTGAGAACAACTAAAAAATCCTAATTTTGTTCATCATAACTTACATGTTTACCCTGACCATCAGTCCCCTCAAGCTTTTTGATATCGCCAAAAATGAAAAGAGACTACTTTACACATCAGCACCAATGGTGCGATATAGCAAGGTGAGAACCCTCATATTTTTGTTTTATTGTCACTAACACCTCTCAGCTCGCATTCCGTCAAACAGCACATCATTACGGCGCCGACCTCTGCTGGACCCCCATGATCCTCGCAAAAGAATTCAACCGCAACAATTTCGCCAGAGATAGTGACTTTACAATCTCAACCAAAGGTCCTCAACCGCCAACCATCGTCCAGTTCGGCGCCAACGTTCCTCAAGAATTAGCCCGAGCATCATCCCTCGTCGCCCCTTTCGCCAGCGGTGTCGACCTCAACTGCGGTTGTCCCCAATCATGGGCTTGTGCCTCAACCCTAGGCGCCGCCCTCATGGAAAAACGAGAACTCGTCAGAGACATGGTAATAGCCACTCGTGAACAACTACGACAAGACGGATGGGAGGTAGGTCTAGACAAGGACATGAACAGTTCTAAAGGCCGAAGCGTAAGCGTCAAAATCAGAGTACATAAAGACCTTCGGTAAGTTCTCTTTCTCCCCCTTTATTTACTATTACTAATTTTATTACCCCAGAAAAACAATAGACTTCATCACCACAGTTCTAGGCGACCCAAATTCCCGCAACATAGACTTCCTCACCATCCACCCTCGAACCCGTCAAACCCCTTCAAGCACACCCATCAACCTCGAAGTTTTAGAACTCTTGACAAACAAATTCGGAGACCAGGTTCCAATTCTTTTATCAGGGGACGTTTTCGCTTTGAACGCCCTACCTTTTTCCTCCCCCTTTTTAGACTCAACTTTTACATCAAACGGTCTACCACAACCTCCACCCACAACAACAACCCCTTTACTCAACCTCCCAAAACTATCAGGCCTAATGTCAGCACGCGCACAACTCTGCAACCCAGCTTTATACGCCGGATACGATGCCTGTCCATGGGAAGCAGTAGAAACGTTTATGAATAACGTTGCTAGAGCGCCGTTACCTTTCAAGTTGACTTTGCATCATGTTGCGGAGATGTGCGCGCCGGGGATGGGACCGAATAAGAGTGCTTTGTTGAGTAAACAGGAGAGGAGTCAGTTGATGCAGTGCGGGGATATGATTGAGTTGATTGATTTTTTGGACGAGAAGAGGGAAGTGGGGATGAGGAGGATGGAGTGGGAGATAAAGGAAAATGGAAGAATCTAATGCTGAGAAATCGGCCTCGATAGAACCTTCCAGAGATGGATAGGAACCGTGACCAAGCGAGACAACAGGCGAATTTCCTGGTGTCAGCACGCCAGTCCAGTTGTCGAAATGTCTCAGTCCAAGTCATTCCCCAGAGTCTGGGCTTGAAATTGGGAATAGCGTTCCTAACGGGGTAGGGCGTGGCCGGTTTGTCTAAGACATCACTCCCAACCCCTGAATACCAATCATGACTCACGGAATGAGCACCTCAATTGCCAAATTAACATCAATACTGACACTATTCGATTCACTAAACAACTGAGTGTATCAAACCAAATGCCAATGCGAGAGAAAAAAAGCCCATAGACCAAGAACAGGATATACCACTTCCCAAGAACACACAATCTTCACCCTCCGTCCCTCCCCATCCTCCCTAAACCATCCCATTCCTAATATTAACATACCTACTAACAGGATACCTCAAATTATTCTCTCCTCCTCCCTCCAACACCCTTTTTCCCTTCCCCTTCCTCAACTCCCCAGCAACAACCCCAACCAAACTCTCACTCCCACTTTTATCCCCACTACCCTCCCAATAAACAACCCCTCCCAACCCTTTCTCCAAAATATACCTACTCTTAACCCCAACACTCCTAACATTATCATACGAAACCAATTCCTTTTTCCTTTCATCATAACTATAACTAGCCATAGCAACTTCATCCCATTTTTCCTCCGCTCCATTCAACGGTAACTCTTTATAAGAAGCCGTCCCTTGTCCAATCCCCTCAAAAGGCAATCCAATCCCATTCGTATTCTCAAATATCCTTCCATATAACGGAACCCCCAAAACAATTTTCCTCGGTGCCACCCCATTCTTGATATAATCCCCAACAGCCTGGTCAGCACTAAACTTTGTCGAATTTATATTCCCCGGATTCATCATCAAGTTACTCTGATGACCAGTCGTAAAATCCCATCCCCCCGAAAAATCATACGCCATCAAATGCCACGCATCTATATAAGCATCCATCCCCTTGAAATCCAATTTATTATAATTCATCGCTCCAGCAGATGTCGCAATCGTTATTAAAAATCGATATCCGGCTGCATAAGACGCTGCGTATGAATCCAAAGCATGTCGACAGGTACGAAGTAATAAAACTAAATCGGAAGCTTCTTTAGCAGAAGAAGGATATTCCCAGTCGATATCTAAACCGTCGAAACCCCAATCTTTCATTAGATTAATTGCAGACGAACAGAATTTGCGGCGGCCGGATTCGGTTGAGGCGATGGAGGGAAACTTGGAAGAAAAAGTCCAGCCGCCTATTGAGAGGAGGGTTTTTAAATGGCGGTGTTTTTGTTTGAGGAGATAGAGTTGTTTGATGCAGCCGTAGGCGTTTAGACTGGAGGAAGAAGTTTCGTTCCAGGAGTCTGTGGGGAAACGTTTTTCTAGGTCTGCGTAGGGGTCTGAAGAGATTCTTGAGAGAGACAATTTGTTAGGGAAGTTTAAGAGTGGGTGGGATTGGGGGAATAACTTACACTTCTCCATCTGGGGCAATGTCTGCGAATGCATATAGAATATGAGTGAGGTTTTCGACTGGGAGTTGGTCGGGTTGATAATCGGCTCCGTAGATTCCCCTGAATGTAATTAGTATGCTTGATGATCAGAAGAGAAAGAGAGAGGGGACTTACCAGTTTGTAAAGTAAATGGCACTGCGTAAACCTGCTCCAGAGGTAGAATTGCTGAATGGGGCGCCTGTTGTATTGTTGTAGGTTGTGCTTACAGACGGAACAGGTGGTGTCCCTAAAGTTCTGGAGGTTGATGAGGAGGTAGTGGACAGTCTTGCGGAGTTGGAGGATGGAGCAGATGTTGTTTGAGATCTGGAAGTGGATGAGGAGCTGGCTAGTAGTCTTGCTGCGCTGGAGCTTGAAGATGATGCTCGAGTTGTTGTAGACGAAGATGATCGAGCTGTTGAAGATGAACTTGAAGCCCGAACTGTTGACGATGAACTCGAAGCCCGAGCTACTGAGGGTGAACTTGACAACCGAGTTGCTGAGGGTAAGGTCGAGATTCGAGTGGCTGAAGATAAACTTGACAAACGAGCTGGTGAAGACGAAATAGAGGCTCGACCCGTTGAAGATGAAGTTGACGCTCGAGCTACTGAAGACGGCACTGAAGATGTGGTTGAGACCCGAGCTGATGAGGATGACGTTGATACTCGAGCTGCTGAAGATGAAGTTGAAGCCCGAGTTGCTGAAGACGAAGCTTGCAGCACAGCTACAGACGCCGCTCTAACCGAAGCAGAAGAAAAACTGGCAGGAAAAGTCGCATAAACAGTTTTTGTAACTGTCTGAGCAACAACCGCATTACACAGTACCTCAACCGTATCCTGAGCACCCAACTCTATGAGCTGAGGAGCAGCTGACACTGGATTCGCCAGCAATAAAGGAGCAACAAGAACCAACAATGAAGACAACATGTTTAGTCTCTCTGAAGAGCACGTAAGGACAGATTAGAGTGAGGTAAACGCTGCCACTTTAAACCCATGTAAAAAAAAATCCAACTTCTCGGTAAAGGGGTTCACAATGCCAGCTCAAGGAATGTTGCCAGCTTCGCCAACACTTAAACACTTTTGTCGCAGAACCTATGGAATGGAAAAAGGGAAGCTGAATGACTAAATGAGGCCATTCTGATTCTCGGCAGGGAGGCACGTCGGCTCTCTAAAAAAAAAGTCCATTGGGAAAGACATTTTCTCGCTCGTTCCGATGCCATTAGCCTGTGAAAAGTAAAATGTCACCTTTGAAGGTTTATCGGGCCGTAGGGGTCACCGTTGTCCTTGACAAGAAGTTCCTGAGCCAAGTCATGATTGAACCTTTTTGATATAATTTCTCTTGGTATAGACGGAAGAGCTGCGGGAGATGTTCAACCGAGTGATCGGATATGCAAGCTGGCATTATCGAGCTGCAAGGGGAAACGGTCCACGTTGTTTTCACAATCCGCGATAAATGAAGAACCCCCCACGCATGAGATGTTGAGGCTTCACTGGGGCTCGCATTTTCGATCTCGTCTATGGTCGACGATGGGCGACATGGAGAAGTTGACGTGGGGGGAGTATACACTGCCGTTAAAAAGTCCAATAAAAATATAACCATACATATGCCAGTGGAAGATTTAAAATTCCATGCGCCAAGGTTGTAGCGAAATTTCTCGATGTCGAGATTCATGGTTGTCATTGAAAGTGATTGTCAAATGAAAAGTCGAAGTGGTTGTTCAAAATAGGGGAGACACACTAACACACAGCGCTTCTATACTGCAACACTAACAATAACGCCCTGAATTCACAACCTTTCATCACTCTTCACCTCATTCAAACATGAAGGGAAAAACATTCCCAAATATAAAACTACAAAACGACCAGAAGATACCCAATATCCTTATTGAACCATATTCCCAAACCCGAGCATCACAATTCATAACCCAGATCCCTAAACCCATAACGCCAATCCTCCATACCCAACCAATCTGCAGCCCTATTTTAAGCCTTCAAACCCTCCTCACAAATCCTATCACAACATAATCAGCAATCTTTCCAACCCCCATCACTTTAGAAGTTCACTCACCATTTTCCCTCCTCATACTCACATCCCCTCTTTTTCCTCCCCCCAAGTTCCATCCCTTCGACCCATCCCAAAACCCCCATCCATCCCAAGACCCCAACCAACCCCCATACCGTATTTGCCTCCATCCCCATTCCACAAACCCTCATCAACATCCACCCAACCACCCCCAAAAACGCAGCAACCCCTCCTATACAAAATCTAAACCATGTTGCGCGGGGTATATCATACCGAATAATCATATACCGAGCATAAATAGCTGATATGATTATCAAAACCAACGGGTCATACTGATGAGGTATTACAAGTGTTGGATGTAGTGGGACAAGGGACAAGAGTGTATAAGTGCCGTAGACCAAGAAAGAATAAATAACTGCTAGTCTGACGACAAAAAATGCTAGGGTGACGTCCCAGAGGATTTCTATGACTGATGATGTGTCTGGGAATAAAATCATGTCTTTGTGTCTTTTGTTGTGGTGTCGTGAGTGTTTTTGTTGTGTTGTGTTGTTGTAAGTCAAAATGACTTTGTGAATTGATGTTTTGGTTCAAATTGAATCGATAATGTTTGATATAATCAAGAATACTTGACCTTACATTTCAAAAGATTTGCCTCTCCTTATGTAGACAAAACTAGAGATCAAGTGGTGCTGAAAGCCCGTGATGTCTGCATACAAAAGTGGTGTGATATTCGCCCTATTCAAGAACGTGACCTCACCAAACCACCTGTTTTAATCACCAAAACAGCACAGTATACACTCCTTAGAACACACCAGAAAGAAAATTTCAGCCAAAGCCACAAATATTGGGAAATAATAACTCGTAATTTTTACCACAACAACTTTACATAACCTCAGTTATGTATCTTGAGACCCTTCCCCTCGAGGGAGAAGATCTTGGTAAGAGATGCCATTTAGAAGATATTCAAAAATAAAAAATAAAAAAAATCGTTTAAACGATAGAAGGATAAAAAGCCGTTAGCGCAACGACGTAATAATAATAAACTGTTGTTTGCAACAAATAAAAAAAACTTGACAAGTTTGCGCCCGAATGGATACCTGCAGAAAAGGACGACGGGAGCTCGCGCACTGGAAAAGTACCAGAGTTGGCGAGATAGTAAACGCGGGCCGTGTGCAGCTGGCTGACAGTTGTCCTGCCATCTTTTGTCGCAAGACATCAGCAACAGGCGCGCAATTAATAGCCCTTTTCATGGTGGAGGGCGTCGCGGCACAGGCACTGGTTTGCCCAAAGAGTGTGACAATGGGAGCTCAGCTGCACATTTTCTGTGAGGATACAGTTTTTTAAAGTTCCATCCATCCAACATAATCACAAATTACTATTTTACCAATTCGCAAAGTTATCCATTTCAACTTTTCCACAGAGAATCTCTCGTGACAATCCTCACTTCTTTTGTCACTTGCAATTGCCAATAAGTTTCCACTAATAAACAGAATCGCATCCCAATCTCCAACGACTTCAATTTTACTCTATTCAAAATGCCAATGATACCGAGACGCGAATCGCCATTACCCGACGATGACTCCCCCCTCAGTTCGATGGACTCATCAGATGATGAGTACCCAGTTGATGTTCCAGATCTCGACGTCTCCATGGATGAGGCACCACCAACAAAGCGTCAGAAGTTGACCATTGGATCAGCTGCCTCATCAACCATCCTGAAGGAAAACAGCGCAGATCTAGACCTTCTCGACGGCCTATCAGCTGTATCATCAGATACCGACGGCGACGTCCCAAACTCGCCCATCAATGCGAGACAAGACGAGGAAGACTACCAGGAACAAGTCACAATCTGCGCCTGGGAAGGCTGCAAGGCCGGCGACCAGGGAAACATGGACAAACTGGTCAATCATATACACGACGAACACATCGATGCGCGTTCCAAAAAATATACATGTGAATGGGTTGGATGCAATCGAAAGGGGATGGCACACGCAAGCGGTTACGCCTTGAAGGCACACATGAGAAGTCATACAAGGGAGAAGCCATTTTACTGTTACCTGCCAGGTAAGACTTCACCACCCAGTTGAGAAGGACCAGGCTGATTTTCTTTCAGAATGCGACAGAGCGTTTACCCGATCGGACGCCCTCGCCAAACACATGCGCACAGTACACCAAACAGAAGATTTACGCCCGTCTGACCCGGTATCCAAGGCACATCAGACAGCGGGTAATGGACCTGGAAAGACAGGCAAGATATCTAGGATCGTACTAAAGACTCCACAATCCCATTCCGCGGGACACGACGACGGCGGTGACGACTCGAGCGCTAATGCCGATACCGAGGATATGTTCACTCCGATAACCGAAGAAGCTGGGTTTACGCCAGAGGAGATCGCCATGCCGATAGAGAAGCTTGCTTATTTTTGCAAGAGGCAAGTGAGGATTGCTGAGAGAGACAACGAGGCGCTCAAGGCGGCTTGTCAAAAATGGGAGAATATTTACTTTGAGGAATGGTGTGAAAAGGAGGCATTGATGGACCAGATGATTAAGGTTGAACAAGCGTGGCATGCTAGACGAAAGGCTGTGTTGTCTGGAGCTGTTAATGTGAGGGTTACTCCTGATATGGTTGCGTCTGGGTATGGGGATAAGTTGAGGTCAGTAGAGGGGGAAGATTGATGAGATTTTTTCATGAGCAATTCAAATTGGAAGGGAGGGTTTCTTTGTATTAAGAGCGGCTAAACAAGGTTTTGGGACAATGATTTGGGAATAAAAAGCGAGAAATGATAAATGAAAAAGGTTCTATCATGAAAATCTGCAATTGGATTCCTTTTGACAGAGGCTTGCTTCAAAGATTCCGACAATCAGTTGGCAATAAAAAGAAATGATAAATAGAAACGATTCATCAAAATCTGCAGTTGGATTCCTTTCCACAAAGGCATATTGGAAGGGTAGGGGCAATCATTGAGAGATGTGAATCGGAGTATAAGAGAACCGGTTGATCTTCGAAATCTTCCGTGGGATTTCTTTTTCCAGACAAATGTTTGAAAGTTCGGGAACAATCATCTGGGACCAAAAAGAAGAGAAAACAATTTCATAACGTCTCCAAAACCCTGCAGCTGGATTTTCTTGATATATACAAAAACTCATAAACCAAACCAACTATTATATCCTGAAAAACTAAATCCTCTTCTTTCCCTTCTTCTTCTCAGCCTCCGAATTCTTAAAAGGCCATCCACTAGTATTCTTATCCGCCCCAGTCCTCTTACTCACCCTTTTCGTGTCACCAGCAAACAATAAAACATATAATCCAAATGCCGCCAGAGTTGAACTTCCAAAACAACCGAGTTGGTATGCCAAGTGATCACTTTGTGTGTATCGAGCATAAGAGTAGAATGCTGCTGAGGAGTGATAGATTGTTGTTATTAGGATTGTTGCTGTTGCGTAGGGGGATATTTCTTCTGTTGTTGATGCTGGAATATTTGTTAGTAGAAGGGGGGAAAGGGGGAGGGGAGGGAGGGTTACAGTCGGAAAGTGGGAGTGCACCGGAGAGGATCAAGAGGATTAGACCGAGGGTTAGTTGTGATAGTCCTAGGGAACGGGCGAAATATTTTTCTATGTCTAAAAGAAGGGGGAATATGTTAGTTGAGGGGTAGAATAAGGGGGAAGGAGAGAAAGAAAATACCGTGTAGTCGGGCTGGATGATAATGTGATGAATCGGTACTGATGAGTGTGCTGATGAAGCTGGGCCAGATTATGAGTGGAATTGCTTGGGCTGAGAGCCAGGCGAGGGTTGTGAGAGAGTAGGCTGATACTGCCTTTTTTTGGTGTGTGAGTTTGCTTTCATTATGTTTAAAGTGAGAGAGGGGATGTTTTACCTCCATTTTTGTGAATTTTGAAATTTTGGATGTGTGAATGCGTATAGCTGTCTTTGTGTGTAAGTCTGGAGTTGTTTATATCTGCTGTGCTGTATCTGTTCACACGTGCTGTTCAGAGGGGTCCAGACCCTTGTAAATATTACGGGTATCTCTACGTCATCGCAAATCACTCTCTGGTGATTGGCAGGCCAAGCCTAAACCGCCACTCACCCTCCCAGGGGAGACCCCCGATGTCGCATCGCATTTTCTGGAGAAGGAGGAGAAAGCCGTATTTCAAAGCAAAAGAGAAAAAAAAAAAGAGACAAGAGAATTGTGCATCTCCGGAAGCTCTTAGACTCAGGACTTGATTTTTTTGTTTTTATTATTCTTTTCCTAAATCTGTATATACATCAGGACATCAACCTATCCTATCTGTTGGGCTGATTTATAGCCCCGCCGCCACCTTCTTCCACTGCAAATATCCCATTTCGCATCGCGGGGCACCACTTGAAGTGTGAGTCGACGGAACGATACCTCAACACCATCCTCTCTTCCCACGGCTTTGCGCAACACCCAACCCTCAAAATGTCAGCAATCCTCTCCGCCGACGACCTAAACGACTTCATCTCCCCAGGCGTAGCCTGCATCAAACCAGTCGAATCCCTCCCCCCACCACCACCCTCCTCCTCCAACCCCTCCCTCGAACTCGAAGTAATCCTCGACGGCCAACCCACCACCTCCTCTTCAACCTCCACCGCCCCCGCCCAAATCTCCCTAACAGACTGTCTAGCCTGCTCAGGCTGCGTAACCTCAGCTGAAGCAGTCCTAGTCTCCCTCCAATCCCACAACGAAGTACTTTCCGTCCTCGATTCAACCCCCTCGCCTCAAATCTTCATCGCATCAATCTCTCCCCAATCCCTAGCATCCCTAGCAGCAGCATGCGGCAACAAAATCACTTCCACCCAAGCAGGCCACATGGTCCAACAGTTACTCCTCGGTCCATCCGGTTTGAAGTCAGGAGGCAAACATAACAACGGATTCACATGGGTAGTAGACACAAACACAGCCAGAGAAGCATGTTTAGTACTTGGATCAGATGAAGTTTTACAGGAATCGCAAAAAAAACCAATCCTTACTTCTTCTTGTCCAGGATGGGTATGCTACGCCGAAAAGACACACCCCTATGTCTTGCCTCATTTATCAAAAATAAAATCTCCTCAGGCATTAATGGGAACATTACTCAAGACAACCCTCAGCAAGAAATTAAATATCTCACCAGGTAGAATATGGCATATGGCAGTCATGCCCTGTTTCGACAAGAAGCTAGAAGCTAGTCGCGAAGAACTCACAGATTCAGTATGGGCAGGTGATGATGGGAAACCAGGAAAAGGAATACGGGATGTAGATTGCGTCATTACGAGCAAGGAAATCCTCATGCTGGCTGAATCTAGGGGCATAGATTTCTTCAGTCTATCTAGTGAACCTATTTCGCAGCCCGATTTCCCCGATCCGACTATACACAACTTCCTCTTCCCAACCACCAAAAGACGACGACAAGAACAAACCCCAGATGCTGGTACCTCTGGAGGAAACCTGCATTATATCCTACACGACATCCAGTCCAGAAATCCCGGGTCACAAATACAAACAATACGAGGAAGAAATGCCGACGTGGTCGATTATATTGTTGTGAACCCTTCTGGCGAGACGGTGTTTAAAGCGGCGCGGTATTATGGCTTCCGAAACATTCAGAACCTTGTGAGGAAGCTAAAGCCGGCGCGACCATCTCGAATGCCTGGCGGGAAGCCGTTCGGCAGTGCGAGAAAACCAACGGGCGGCAAGTCTTCTGGACTGGAGTATGCCTATGTGGAAGTCATGGCATGTCCCGGCGGGTGCACCAACGGCGGTGGTCAGATCAAGGTTGATGATCAAGTCGTTTTGGATCGCAGAGGTCTCGGAGACACAAAGCCAGGGCCACAGGAGCAAAAGGCTTGGCTTGCTGAGGTTGACGAGGCGTATTTCTCTGCTGATGAGCAGGAGGCTGCTGCGTCTGAAGACAAGGATGCAGATCTCGTCGCCGGAATTTCCCCTTCATATATCCGAGACACCCTTGCGCATTGGTCCGAGATCACGTCGATACCGTTGGACAAGCTGGCGCACACGAGTTACCGCGAGGTCGTGAGTGATGTTGGTAAGAAAGTCAGCGACACAGAAAGGGTCATACAGTTGGCGGGGAAGATCGGTGGTGGTTGGTAGATATATGCGCTTTAAACCATGTTAGAACCAGTAAATAAAAGGCTCTCAACCGTTTTGATTGGGGCCGTTTGCGCCACCACCACGCCTGGCGAATCCAAACCCGCCCCTTCCGCTGCCGTCCGGCCCTCTAGGTGATCGAAAAGGCTGCAAAGGTTGTTGGTCTTCCTCTCTGTGAGGTGTGTGTGATCGGCTGATTACCTGCGGGGATGCTCCGCCGCTCCGTCTTGGTGTGTTTGCTCCTCCCTTTGGTGAGTAATTGGGGTCGTACAACTGCCTGGTAGGTTGCTCCGTTTGCGGTGACTCGGCGGGTTGTTGTTGACGTCGGTTGCCGTGTTGTTGTTGTCGCCCGTTATTGCTGTTGCCGTTATAATCCCCGCGGCCTCCCCCACCCCCTCGTCCATTTCCGCGACCTCGCCCCCCTCGTCCCCGACTGTTCTGTCGCCCACCTTCGCTCATTTGCTGCGGTGGCGTGACAGTTCCTGGTGATGACTGTCCAGACGACGGATCATTCGAAGACTCGGCAAAAATCCTTGCTCGTGCTTCTAGGTACTTTTGCTTCTTTTCTGCCAATTCCCTTTCCTGTCTCTCCTTGATCTCTTCGAGAGTTTCAATCTTTTTGTTGACTTCGGATTCTTCGTCTGCGTCGTCATTTTGACCTGCCGGTTTGCGGCTTAGGAGCTTGACGGCTGGTTTCATGGGGGTGGTGAGGGCTAGAGGGACGTTGCTGGTTGTTGGGAGGAAGAAGCTGGGTGGTTCGGGCGGTGCTTCACTAGATTTTGCGATTTGTTGTTTTAGTGATTGGTATACAGAGGGGTCTTTTGATGCGACTCACGCTGATTCCCATATCTTGCGCATTTCTTCTCGGTGTCTGGCTTCGCGCTCCTGTTTGGAGAGAGGTGGTTCGGGGGCAGGTTCTTTTGGTTGGGTGGATTCCTCAAGAGCGAGCTTGTCGGCTTGGGTTTCCCAGTCGTCGTCGTCCCAGGCGTCTGGGATTTTGGATTTTGGATTAGGCATTGTTTATTGAGATGCGAGAGTGGTATAATTGTTAGGCTTGTTGAATATCGAAAAATAAGAGAATTCAATGTTTGGCGAAAGAGTGAACAGGAACAAGAATCTAAAATGGAGAACTCAATTGAGAAAGAGATCCCTGACCTCCCAAGGTTCCACCAGCTGCTTGTGCCCCCGGTAAGCTGCACGGACCAAGCCTTGAGTGGTAGTGTAAGTGGACACCTGCAGGTTGATGATTGGATTGGTTTGCTGTCATACACTCCTTTTTCTCTTCCTCAAAAAAACATTCCTATGATTCTGCCATAGCGAATTAAACTACAATAGATGGCAAGGTAACAATAGGAAAGACAGCCGGTCTATATATTGGCGCTGCCGTCCTACGACTTGCCATCTTTACTCTTCTTCCTAGAATCCCCGATTTATCAACCAGCCGCATCGAAATCTCGACTCCCGTCACCAGCTTCAAGCGATAGCAAAGTTACCCAGCCAACGAGTTCTCAAAGGAAAAGTAAAGGGGGACGTAAATACAAACCTCACCAAGTAGAGTTCGAGCAATGAATTAAAAAAGACATGTTTCAAGGGCAAGTAACGATTTTTTAAATGGTGATGTTTGTTCCTGTATTAGATAAATAGTATTCAGCCTGGTGACAATATTCGTGAATAATTAAGGTGATACATAACTCTCTTGCTGACTCGCTAAGGCACGTGTGGAGGTATAAAAGCGACAACGGGCTAGCCGTCTTATACGACAAGATGAGTCTTACCCCTCAACAGAAAAGTATCCAGAGTTTCATATATATATAGGTGAGAGGGAGATCCGTTAATGATATTAATAATGATGGTAATTAATACAGTAATAATTCCGCCGTGGGACGTAGCAGTACTCCGTAATCCACATTATACCACAAAGAAAGACATTCACCCTTCTTTCTACCTAACCTACTTAAATAGTATCGCTGTCCTCCTGTACATCTCTTAATTTATCCCATTTTCCCAATATCCTTGCCCGCACTCTCCCAAACACTCCCATTAGCTTCAAGCTTTGCCATACGCTCTTAGCAAATCCAATGCACCAACCATCTCGCCCAGTGTCAATCCAATCTCGTGGGAATGGATTCTTAATGTAAATGTACTCAAACGTATTTTGTTGCGCCTGTGTAAAGTTGGCCTGAGCCGAAATATCGAAATCTACAAAGCCTTTATCCGAGGTAATAGATGCCCTCTCGCCCTCAAATTTCAACAGCGTCGTGGGCATGCCGACCGATTGGCTCTCATTAATCTCCTGGGACGGGGCCAAGCGGTTGTCTCGTTCCCACTCAGAGTTTGGAAATCTGGAACTGAGGCGGCGCCAGGTTGTCACAGTGGCCCCCTTCCGCAGTCCTATCTGTCCGGGTCCAGTTGGAAGGTTGGCGAATGTGACGGAAATATCGGTATCACAGTACTCGCAGGTCAACACAAATGACGGCGTTTGACTTGCCCTGATTATTCCACAACAACACTCTTCAACGTGAATCCGGTAGGCCGGCCCGGCCCATAAACATCTTGTAGACTCCTTTGATGTGACGGTAGGGCCCATGTTCCCCAAAAGCAAGCAAAGCCAGCGCGCCATATGTCTGTGGTCGCAGAGTTCGAGTATCCATGGCTTACAGCGGGTCATCGAGTGAGCGAAGTTAGTGGCTGCTTCCAACGCCTTTGTTGGATCATCCCACCGACACGGAAGAATAAATCTCTCCGTTTTCAGCATGATTTGATGATCGACGATGGCGACAGCGTATCGGAGCAGCATTGTGCTTTCTCCAATCTCAACTTGAGAGCGGCAGATTGAAACATCTATGCACCCAATGGTTGGAGATAAATGAGCATACGAGTTCAGTACGGCATTGATCATATCTCGACGCATTCCTTGTGGGAGAAATGTTGCCATCCAATCCTGGTTCTGCGGCTTTAGTACTGGAGATTCAATTTGGCATTTTTTGAGCATGGAGTGTGGTAAGGTAAGCGGTGGTGCAGTCTTGGTGCCATCTATTGGCCGGTGGAATGTGCGGCAAAAGGGACAAAAAATGCAAGGTCGAAACCTTTCCGGGTCGTCTCTGGCTAGGAGAGTAAAAAGGTCGGAGCGCTGTGCAGGATCGGTCAAGCTCACAGAGTCGGATCCCATCTTGAAAAAATCGTTCTGCTCGTCAGTGCTAACGCTGCTTTTGCCACAGGATCGACGTGCTGGGCAATCTCGAGCAGAATCTCCGATGGTATTGTCTCCAGTATTGGGGCAGTCGGGGATTCAGCCTCTTCATTCTCCTTGTCCGCGCTGCTGGCGTGGGGTAGGCCGGTAACCCTAGCTCCCGTATGTCGGGCATTTTGCGGTAAAGTCTCAAACTCATTTCGAGATATTGTTGGCCCTGAGGCCGGTTCGAGCCCACCTGGGGGGACCGACGGGAGAGATGATCGATTGTATCCATGGCGGCGGTGGTTTTCAGAAAATTTCTGGAGAAAGTCAGCCAACCTGAAAATATTTTTATCCTTTTTGACTGCCTTATCAGAACAGCCACCGTGGCGCACTACAGTGGGGGATCAATGACGATGGTGGAGGTTGGAGCTGACAGAACCATCATCTATTCTTGGTAAGTTACAAGAGTTCCAATCATTGAGGGGGGGCTGCTTAGTTTAGGGACGGCCAGTTCGAGGAAGACCGCTCTATCTTTAGAAAAGCATATTCTTGCGGTAGAATGCATATTCGTGATGGGGAATGGTATCAGTGAAAAAACTACAAAAGTGAAGAATCGAGAGATGTAGGTAAACCCTATGAGAACAAAATTTGGAGTTGAAGAAAATAAAAAGCCAAAGTAGAGTGAAAGGTGTGCGATGGATTACGCAATTTGCTTTTGGTCAATCCTTCCCTTAAAGCTGGAACCGACCACACCCTTAATAAGTTTGCAATGATGATGAAAATGGCAAGTGCCCTCGCATCAACCTTCCAAAGTTCAACCGTCTGAACCTTTTTTTTTCTCTTCTTTTTTTCTTTTTTTCTTGTTCTTTTCACTCCTTGCCTTCGACAAACCAAATCCAGTTCTGGTTGCACGCTTCGGTTTCCAGGACGACACATTGAAGCGAAAGCAACCCGCCAAGAAAAAGGGACGTCCAAAAAAGGGGTCAAGTAAACAATTGACAGGGCGCTCAAAAGACTTCAAAGACGGCGAAAGAATAATAATAAAAACAACTTAAATAATACATAGTTTTAACGTCTAACAAGAGCAAAATTAACATAACCCTAGAACTGGCGCACCAACCAAAAATGAAGCGAATTGAGAAGGGAAAAAAAGAAGACACTTCCACCAGCTTACACCCATTTCTTTTTACTCAATCCTCTTCTTGCCCTCCTCAGCATTAATATACCTTGCCACGCTAAGACCTCTCTCGTGCCTGGCAACCAACGGTCCAAGAATCTTGTCCTTGCGTACTCGGCTTATGGTCTCATGGTAACCCTCTGTAGCCCACGGTCTTGGGTTGAGTTTAGGCCAGTTAACCTAAGAAAAGTCAGCACATTGGCCATATTGTATTCAATTTTCAAAAGTGATGAAAAACTCACATAAAGCATTCCGTTGCTCAAAATGAACCAAACACTCCATGCTGTAACAACTGTCCAAAACAAAATAAACAACCTCATAGGCCACACCGCCGCATCCGGCAACCGGGGAGAATACATTCCCATCAACACAAGGAACAATCCAAACGCTGCAATATACGGCACCGCCTGAATCAGGACCGGCCTTCGGTCCGCAAAGATCAGGTTTGACGAACCAATGCCTCCCGCTGACGGCTGGTACACACCTAAGAACAAGTCAAACGCATCCTGTCTCGGTCCATCCATGAAATTGTTCAGGCAGAATCTCATCACGGCGACCTTGCCGTCCTGCATAGCACCAGCTCTGGTGCGCTTCCCCGTCCTCGTGACGTCCGTCTTCATTGCACCCGTGCCAGAGTAGCTTGTCGACACGACATCCGCATTATCCGCCCACATGTTCCTGAACATCAACTCGAACGCTGGATCCTCGTCCTGGAATCTGCTTCCCCGAGCCAAAAGGCCAAGATCAATGAACATGCGGTCCAAAGTCCAGCGGGCAAGCATGCTCTGTACAACGTTGGTTCGGTCGAGACAGTCCATGCAGTTTGTGCGGACGACGCTGGTCTGCAGGGAGCGCACCTCTAGCCTTCCATCAATACGGCTGCCAGGCATATCCACAGCGCGGAAGTACTGTTGCGCTACGAGAGCATCACGCATGCGATCGATAAGCAGCTGGGCGCGGTGCATCTGCATGCCCTTGGTCTCTGCGTGGTAGTCAAAGTAGATGTAGTGGAGGCGATCAAAGTGGGAGCGTGACGAGGAAGCGTCCGTCTCGATGGTGTGGAACTTCTCATCCGTCCGCTGGTCGGCCTGGGTGTGCTGCTGTGGTCTGGAAATGAGCATTTCGACGACCTGCTCGTAAGCCTCCTTGACGCGCTGTTCGCGACCCTTCTGGTTGACCAAGTTGACGAGGTAGTTGTCGCCGTAGATGCTGATCTGTTCGTCAAAGTGCTTCTTGGCTGCCGGGTATGCGGCCTCAATGGCGCGAATCTGGATCTTTGGCGTGTACTTGAGAGTGTTGACCTCGGCCCAATACGCAGGAACACTGCCGCGAGTCTGGACATACGACATTATCTGCATCTCCTTGCCCTCGCCGGTCTTTTGCCATCCTGCGCTTGCGCCTCCTGCCGACCCACCAAGCCCGGAGCTGGTGTCATTGAGCACCAGAATCTGTTCCGTCTCGTTGTAGTTGGCGGCATGTCCCTCATCGTCCAGACCACGGGTAAAGTAGCGAGTTCCTGCGCGATGTCGTGATCTCCTGGTAATGAGAGCAAGGGTCAGGGGGGTGCCCTTGAAGTTCGTCGGGTGGATCTCAAGCATGCCAAAGATGACAGGGAGGATATAGGGGTCAATATTCGGCTGGGGCGCTGGCTGGCCGCGGCCACCACGATTGCGGAACTCGATCAGATCGGACTGGATGAAGCGGTTCCAGAAGAATCGGTCGTCGGCTCGTTTCCATAGCGGGCTGTCGGCGTCATGCTGCGCCTGGCGTTGGAAGCTGTTTGTGAGGTCGAGCGAGTAAGAAAAGTACATGGGACCTGGCTTGATGAAGCCCTTGAGGAGGGCGAGGAAGCGGTCCTCATCGGGATCGTGGACTTGTCGTTCGCGCAGGGGAAGGATATCAGTCGAGACCACTTTGTAGATTTGATGCCCTCGCAACCGCCCGACAGGCTGCGCCTTGGTAATTACAATAATGTACTTGTCGAGTCGCAGCTGAATTATACCCAAGATGCCTGCAATGCTGGTAACGCGGGACACGCGCTTCCCTGAAAGGAGGGAGGCATCGCTAAGTCGAATATCTCCAGTGGGACGGTCGATGGTTAGAGCGGGAGCATTTGGACTCGAGGGTGACGAGAAGATATACGAGTCGGAGGCGGTTTGCACATTGATATCGCGAAAGGGGAGCGTCATGGTGGTTTAAAAGAGAATTGGAAAAGTGTAAAGGTCTATGGGTTCTAAATTAATAGAAAATAGAATGTCAATTTTGGAGAGAAAAAGGATAAAAGAGCGAAACGGACGACGACAACGAAACAAACAACAAAAAAGACCGTCGTGCCCTCTCAAAAGTTGAAGGTTGAAAGGTTGAAAGTTGAAACAGCTAATTATGGCAACTTGGAGCCTCGTTGTCAGCTTGACGATGTCATCCTACAGCGGCCAACCAGAGGCGCTGAGATGTTGCCAGCTCTCCACGCTCCCCAAGCTCCAAAAGTCTGGGCAAATGTGGCGTACGGATTGGGTAATTAATGTAATTTACAGTTCTGGCACTTGCCGGCTGGCAAGGATGTCACGGATGTGATGAAAAGGAAACAAGAAAACCGGGTTCCCACCGTCATCACGTGTTAGATGCACAGATCGCGGGGTGGTATCTGCGGGTTTATTTGTCGGGGGCGGCCTGCCTGACGTGTGCATGCCGCCCGCTGAGGATTGGCAGTGGCCAGGTCCTGGGTCTCTCACAGGCGGGCTGTGCTGCACTCTGCACTCTCATTGATTGCGTTCTCATCAACTACCTGTCGCTCGCTCACCAATCCACCAAACACCACTCAAGAACCAAGTTAAACAAGTACCTGGTAGCTTTCGGTTTCTGGTCCCGTGGTTTGAGAGAGAAAAAGAGAAACCCGTCGATATAGAAAAAAGATAACGCTACCCGCTTGCGTAGCCTCCAGCCCCTCCCGCCGCCCGCGCATTATCCTCTGCCAGAACCCCGTCGGCCGTACGTAGCCTTGGCAGCACCGACGCTTTTCTCAACGTTTGCGAACTTTACATCATCCACAAACACCAACAAATCCACACATCACCTTATTTCACCATGGCCTCCAGAGGACCTCCCGGCGCTCGCGGCATGAACAGCCGCTTCGCACAGTTCAAGCTGGTGTTGCTCGGTGAGTCGTGGCTGGGCTGACTTGAGAGAGACGGGAACGCAGGGCTGACGTGTTGCAGGTGAATCTGCCGTTGGAAAGAGCTCGATAGTATTGCGCTTTGTCAAGGTGAGTCGGATTCGTCGGGTAAAGAGTGAATGAATCAACGGTCCAACTGACAGTAAACGGACAGGATCAATTTGATTCTTACAGAGAGTCTACTATCGGCGCCGCCTTCTTAACACAGACCATCTCCCTCGATGAGAACACGACAGTAAAGTTTGAGATTTGGGATACTGCAGGTCAGGAGCGATACAAGTCTTTGGCACCAATGTACTATCGAAATGCAAACTGCGCAGTTGTCGTCTACGATATCACGCAAGCAGTACGTTCATCTCTTTGTTATCCGCTGTCTCTCTCTCCCGACCTCTTACTGACACACAAAATCACAGTCATCACTCGACAAGGCCAAGTCATGGGTCAAGGAACTACAACGTCAAGCGAACGAAAACATTATTATTGCCCTCGCAGGAAACAAGTTGGACTTGGTGACTGAGCAACCGGACAAACGAGCAATCCAGACAGCCGAGGCCGAGGCTTACGCAAAGGAAGCCGGTCTCTTGTTCTTCGAGACGTCAGCTAAGACTGCGGAGAACGTTCAAGAGCTGTTTACCGCCATCGCCAAGAAGCTCCCACTCGATCAGGTCGGGCCGAGACACGCCCGGCCAGGTCAGAGACCTGGAGTTAGCCTACATCCCGAAGGGGCAAACACACAAGCTGGAGGGCCATGCGCTTGCTAGGCAGGGCCTTGCGCTTGCTGAGTAGTCGATTCATTTGAAGGTATAAGGAGCAAGTAGAAAGCAGGAGTCTAGGGCGTGGAACGGGAAGCATGAAATATCGACATTACACAAACACACACACATACACGTCTCAAGCGGAGTCATGATGGGAGGATGGGGAAGGGATTATTTTCCGCTTAATACCTCATCTCTTTTTTCTTGTTCTTTTTAAGGGTTTTCTTTTTCTTTCTTTTTTTCTTTATTTATTATGGTTGGATCTCGACACCTTGGTCGAGTGGAAGCGAAACGCTGAATGGTGTAGGGAGAAAGGATGGTTTGTAGGTGCGTTTTGATGTACAGTATGCAGCAGATAGAGCAACAGCTTGCAACGGACTGGTAATCCTAATTGGATTTTTTTTCTTCTATGCCTTTTTTTGTTTTCTTTTGATCTGATGTTGAGAATGAGATTGTAACATCCAAGTGTAATGGTTGGTGGTACGTATGGATTGATGGATGCCAAGACCTCTTGTCAGAAACGTTGCGGGAAAGCTGGGCTCCAATCCAAGGATTTTGGCAGTGTTACCCGCAGCTCTTCCCGGAACTTTGCCGAGCTCTTTTTTGCTCAGCATTCCAGGTTCTTGACAAACTACAAACCCATTTTCACCCCTCTAATTGCGCCGTCACGGCCACTCCATCCCCCTCATGTTGCGGACATCGCTACAATCAGTGAGGGCGCTGGGCAGCAGGCCTGCAGCAGCCGTTGTTGGCCGCCAATGGCAGGTTGCTGCCCCCCGTCGTGCAATTGTTTCAGGGCAGGTATGAGGTCATCTTGGGAATTCACTTATTCACTTGCTCGTGTTACTTACATGATTGTATTTTAGAGATTCTATTCCGATGACAAGAAGCCCGCAGAACCCGCAGTTCTTCCCGCCTCCGAGACTTTAACAGCCTCTTCTACCCCTCCACCTGCTTCTCCCCAGACTGTTCCAACATCGACCGTTTCTTCCGCACAAATTCCCCCGACACCCCCTCCTCCTCCTCCTCCTCCGGTTCAACCCGTTCAGCCTCTCAAGAAGAAGAGGGGATTCTTCGCCAGATTGCGCAGACTCATTTTGACTCTCACCCTTCTCGGCGCTATCGGTTTCGGTGGTGGTGTCTACTACTCGCGCATCAACGACAACTTCCACGACTTTTTCACCGAATACATCCCATACGGCGAGCAGGCTGTTCTATACTTTGAGGAGCTCGACTTTAAGAAGCGGTTCCCCAATGTCGCGAACAAGGTGACGGGCAGGACCCCGGTGGTTAGCGAGCAGGTTAACGTCCCCGCCCAGAGCGGTGCCTCATGGCGGGTTGCTGATAGTGGTGAGCCCGCTGGCCGTCAGTCAAGTGCCGTCCAAAAGGTCGCCGCTGCCAAGGAGCACGCAAAGGAGACTGTCAAGGAGGCTGTCAAGGAGGTGCAGGAGGCCGTCAAGGCTGCTGAGCCCACGCCCGCTGTCGAGAAGAAGGCCAAGAAGGCCAAGAAGGAAACAGCAGCTCTCCCCAAGGTTGAGGCCAAGGATGCCGTCGTTGCCAAACCGGTCCCGGCTGCTGTCGCCGAAAAGGTTGACGCTGTGGTCGCTACCAAGACGGCCGCTGCGCCGGAGCAGAAGCCCTGGAAGGCACCCGAGGTTGACGAGCCATCCTCGTGGCCCCCTGCTTCTCCCATCGATCACCTCTCCGTTCCCCACGCCACCGAGCCTGTGGTCCAGAACCTTGTCCGCATGTTGAACGACATCATTGCTGTCATCAACCACGATGGCGCGAATGAGAAGTACGCTACCACAATCGGCAAGGCCAAGAATGAAGTGGCCAAGGTCGGCCAGCAGATTATCGACATCAAGAAGAACGTGGAAAAGAAGGCCGCCAAGGAAATGAAGAAACGCGTTGATGTTTTTGAGAAGAAGGCCAATCAACTCGTTACTCTTCTCGAAAAGGCTATGGCTAACCAGGAGGAACAATGGCGACGCGAGTTCGAGTCCGAGATGGAGCGGTTGAAGCACAGCTACGATGAGAAGGTCAAACTCATCCAAGAGCGTGAGCGCCAACTGGCCGAGCGCAAGATTGACAACAAGCTCCTCGAGCAGGCTGTTGAGCTGCAGCGCCAGTTCTCTCAGGACATCAAGAAGCAAGTTGAGCAGGAGCGTGATGGTCGTCTTGGCCGTCTCGCTGAGCTCTCCACTGCCGTTGCGGAGCTCGAGAAGCTGACAACGGGCTGGAATGATGTCGTAGACACCAACCTTCGCACTCAACAGCTCCACGTGGCTGTTGAGGCAGTCCGTGCCAGCCTCGAGAATGCTCACCACCCCCGTCCATTCATCAAGGAGCTTGTTGCTCTCAAGGAAATTGCTGCCGATGACGCGGTCGTTGATGCTGCCATTTCTTCCATTCATCCATCTGCCTATCAACGCGGCATCTCTACTTCTGCCGAGCTGATTGATAGATTCCGTCGTGTTGCCAGCGAGGTGCGCAAGGCTTCCCTCCTCCCTGAGGATGCCGGTGTTGCCAGCCACGCCTCCAGTTATCTTTTGAGCAAGGTCATGTTCCAGAAGAAGGGCCTTGCGGCTGGTGATGATGTTGAGAGCATTTTGGCAAGAACTCAGACCTTCCTTGAGGAGGGCGATCTTGACAATGCGGCGAGAGAGATGAACGGATTGAATGGATGGGCCAAGACGTTGAGCAGAGATTGGTTGGGTGAGGTTAGAAAGGTGTTGGAAGTGCAACAAGCTCTCGAGGTATGTTCCTTTTTTTTCCCGGCAGGGTATATTATTTACTGACAATTTTATCAGGTCATCCAAACCGAGGCCAGACTTCAGAGTTTAAGGGTTGAGTAGAGAAAAAAGAAGTGTAATTGCATTGAACGTCATTAAAAACACATTTTTATTTTTCTTCCTTTGTTCTTTGTACATTGAACTCTTTTAGACTTTGGCTTTTTAGTATTTGGCCGTTTGGTGAAAAAGAAGACGGCGATGGAGTTTTTTAGTCAAGGAGGTTGTATTAAGTAGTCAAAGTCAATAGACATGGTTAGCGGTGTTGTTGTGTATTAGTTTCTGTCTTGTGGTGTATGGATAGACTACGAAGTACGTTCCGTAGGTTTGGGTGGTATTGAAACTGGTCCGAATTTGGTGTCCCGCATTGAATGACATTTTCGACTCGAGATTTTCATCCTTTCACTCAAATTTTATTTTCCTCTCTGATGCCAGTAAAATCGGGCATGAACCTCTGTCGTCTGTAACTGAAGTCTACAGTTACTCCGGACCGGAGCCGAATTCCCGCAAAACATTGGATTCGGCGAATTCTGCGGAGTCACATCCCGCTTCGGTGTTCACTCAACTTTATTTTTTATGCTTTAGTTTTCTCATGAATCTGCGTCTTAGAAATGCGATCCATTTACACCAGAATTACTCCCACTCCCACGAATTTACGATCTCTCACCATTTCTGGATTTCTTGTCCGCCCGTCAACCTCAACCTCAATCTCACTTCAACATCGCCGGCACTATACCACCACTAAAATGTCTACTCCATACGACCAAGCACTCTCCCGCCTTTCTTCTCTTCAGTCAAATTCCTTAATAACCTCCCTCTTCGACTCTTTACCCTCTGATTCCCAAAAAGATATTAATTCCCTCGCAATCCCAGAAATGAAAGCTTGGATGTCCCGTGCCGGCGTTACCCCCGAATTAATCTCCCAATCAGGACTGAAATGCGTTCATGTAGCAGGAACAAAAGGAAAAGGATCGGTTTCTGCATATATCGCTTCTATTATTCAACAGTATTTTCCTGAGGAGAAAGTGGGGTTGTATACTTCTCCTCATTTGGTTTCTGTGCGGGAAAGAATCATGCTTGGTGGGAAGGAGGTTGATAGGGAAGTATTTGCGAGATATGTTGAGTTGGTTTGGAAGGAATTGACCGAGACTGCAAAGAAATTAGATGGGGGGAGGTTGACAGAGGAAGAGTGTGAGGGACCGGGGACGAAGCCTTTTTATTTTAGGTATTTGACTATTGTTGCGATGAAAATGTTTCTGGGGGAAGGGGTGAAGAATGCGGTTATTGAATGTGGGATTGGAGGGGAGTATGATTCTACGAATGTTTTGGAGGAGGGAAGTGTGACTGCTGCTGTTGTTACGCAGTTGGGGATTGATCATGTGGGGATGTTGGGTGATACGGTTGAAAAGATTGCGTGGCATAAGAGTGGGATTTTCAAGAGGGGGATTAAGGGGTTTACGTTGAGGGAAGGGAAGGAGGAAGGGGTTAGGAGGGTTTTGAGGAGCAGGGCGGAGGAAAGAGGGTTGGAAGAGTTGGTGGAGGTTGAGGTTGAGGAGGGGTGGGAGGGGGTTGAGGGTGGAAAGATGGAGGGGGGACCGTTTGTGAAGGGGAATATGACGCTGGCTGTTTATGCGGCTAGGGAACATTTGAGGAAGTGTGGGGTTGAGTTTGAGGGGAAGTTTGGGAGAGAGGGGGAATGGGGGATGGGGGATTTGCCGGAGGAGTTTTTGAGGGGGTTGAGGGAGGCTAGGTTGAGGGGAAGGTCTGAGGTTGTGAGGGATAGAGAGGTTGAGGGGCTGGAATGGTGTGTGGATGGAGCTCATACGGAGGATAGTTTAGCTGGGGTTGGGGAGTGGTTTGCTGGAAGGGTAAAGGAGGAAGAAGGGTTGAGGGTTTTGGTGTTTAATCAGCAGGATAGGGATCCGAGTCTTTTGTTAAAGGCTTTGTTGGGTGGTGTGAGAAAGGTGTTTGGAGAGGGAAAGAGGGTTTTTACACATGCTGTTTTTACGAGGAATGAGGAGAAGCCTGCTGTTGAAGGGGAGAAGAGGAATTTGACGGTTCAGAGGAAAGCTGAGGAGACGATGAAGGAGTTTGATAGTGAGACGGAGACCAAGGTGTATAGTGATGTTGGGTCTGCTGTTGAACAGGTGAGGTTATTGGCTGCGGAGGCAAAGAAGGAGGGAAAGAGTTGCAAGGTTTTGGCAACGGGGAGCTTTCATCTTCTTGGAGCTGTTCTTATAGAGATTGATAACGTCGCGTATTAGACCGGGGAAAACCTAGTATCAACTACTAAATCAATCATTATCATTTACTCTGGAGACCTTTTTTTACGGACAAAAAAGATTTATTTCTCCTGGCTTCAGAATATCAAGTCTTACTTTCATCTTCACGTCAGATGGAGCATCTATAGAAAAGACTTTGTTAATATTCCATTGTCAGTACGCAATTACCTCGTGTACAGGCAAGATGGCCGAGCGGTCTAAGGCGCTGTGTTCAGGAATTTAACAGATTCCCGAATTTCGCAGTCCGAAAGGGCGTGGGTTCGAATCCCACTCTTGTCAAGCGTAAATCTTTTGCCATTTTCTCCATTTGTCTCTTTTTTGGGGGTATGAAAACTGCTTGGTGGAGACAATCATAACTTTGGTAGCGACATTGTCGTCACCAGAGACACCAACAAATCTGTCGTGGTACCTTTTTACAACAGGTTACCATTCCGAAATCGCAGTTCGCCAACTGCCGCCCTCCCTCATCGATAAGGTGTATGCAATACCACCGACTTGTGAGACGGGATTTAAATTGCTTTCCCGTCATCATGCGCGTGGACCGCGAAAAAAGAATAATATTTCATTGGGTATCTATGAATACAATTACCAGGCTTTGACTGTTGAAATCAGCCCATTATGTCCTCATGATCCTAGCTTATCCAGATACTCGGGCGCCCGAGTCCAACGTTGCGGCAAATATGTGAGATTTCAATATTACTACTCAATACGGGAATACTAAAAAGAAGAAAAAAACTCTTTCTTCTCACCTGACAGAAAAAAGCCATGCCCATCAAACTTCATCAGGCCGTGATGAATGATGATAATTCCCCCTCGCTGCGGATACCGCCGGAAATGCGCTCCGAATTTGATTGGTGCGGGTAAAATGATGGTTAAAGTCTGTTGCAGGGTGACAGGAGTCTTCGTGGGGTGTGAGTGAGTGGGTGGATGGTGGATGGTGGGGTTCTTTCTTTTTCTCAAGCTCTACCAAACAAGCAGAGCTACCTACTCCAAGTCTCCAACAAAAAAAATAACCATGGCGTAATGGGGTTCTCTGATGACCGATGGGGGATGGAAGAATGCATTGGGTAGGGAACTCCCCGCATCTGTGTTGAATTCATCCAAGGTCTGAGAATCCATCCACAGCAGGGAAAAAAAAAGGGGATGTCTCCGACAATGATATCCAAGGTCTGACTTTGAGGAGGTTCTGGTATATATTCCAAGTCTTTTCCTCCTCTTCCTCCCTCTTTGTCTTTTCTCTTTCCTTCTCTTCAACGAGTTCTTCTTCTTTCCCCCTCGTCTGTACCACCTGAACCTTTCCTCTTCGTTCACTTAATTATAACCCAACAACCTTCACAATGTCTTCCGTATGTCTTGCTTTCCACAGAACTCCCTTCAGACAAACGCAACTAACAGAAACTTCCAGAACCTCTCTTTCGTCCTCAACAAACCCAACGATGTCTCCTTCGAGGAGCGCCCAATCCCCAAGCTTCAGTCTCCTCACGATGTCCTCGTAGCCGTCAACTACACCGGCATCTGCGGTTCTGATGTCCACTACTGGGTCCACGGCGCTATTGGCCACTTCGTCGTCAAGGACCCCATGGTCCTCGGTCACGAGTCCGCCGGCACCGTCGTCGAGGTCGGCTCTGGAGTCAAGACTCTCAAGAAGGGTGATCGTATCGCCCTTGAGCCCGGTTATCCCTGCCGCCGCTGCGGTGACTGCCTTTCTGGCAAGTACAACCTTTGCCACGAGATGGTTTTCGCCGCCACTCCCCCATACGACGGAACCCTCACCGGCTTTTGGGTAGCTCCGTTCGACTTCTGCTATAAGCTACCCGACAATGTCTCACTTCAAGAGGGTGCCCTCATTGAGCCTCTCGCCGTCGCTGTCCACATCACCAAGCAGGCCTGCATCCAGCCAGGCAACAGCGTTGTCGTTATGGGTGCCGGTCCCGTCGGTCTTCTCTGCGCTGCCGTCGCCAAGGCCTTTGGCGCCACCAAGGTCGTCTCCGTCGACATTGTCCAGTCCAAGCTGGACTTTGCAAAGTCTTATACGGCAACTCACACCTACCTCTCTCAGCGCGTGTCCCCCGAGGAGAACGCCAAGAACCTCATCGCCGCTGCCGACCTTGGAAAGGGTGCTGATGTTGTTATCGACGCCTCCGGTGCTGAGCCTTCCATCCAGGCTTCTCTTCATGTCGTTCGCATGGGCGGTACTTACGTCCAGGGCGGTATGGGCAAGTCAGACATTAACTTCCCCATTATGGCTTTATGCTTGAAGGAGGTTACTGCCCGTGGATCTTTCCGTTATGGCAGCGGTGATTATAAGCTTGCTATCGAGCTTGTCGCTGCCGGAAAGGTGGATGTCAAAGCGTTGGTTAATGGTGTTGTGGCTTTCAAGGATGCTGAGGAGGCATTCAAGAAGGTTAAGGAGGGTGAGGTGATTAAGATTTTGATTGCTGGACCTAATGAGAAGGTTGAGGGTGCTCTTGATACTCATGTTGATGAGGCCAAGTTGAAGGAGGCTCTCAAGAAGGAGGATGCTGGATGCTGCTGAGCGGTCGGGGAAGGAAAAAGGAAATGAAAATATTGCATAGTAACGGAGTTTTTTGGGATTTAGCATTTGTTTTTGGGGTCTTTCAATTTGGCGAGGGAATTTGGGATAGTAGAAATATAATAAGTTTTGATACCAACAAAATATTTGAACTCGTGGTCTGATTGTTTCATCGGTTATTTGTGTTGAACACGATGTGCATTTAGCCTGCTGAGCCTCAGGTGATGTCTCTTTATGTTGTAACAGAAGAATCTCACCAAATAGACGGCGATAAACGTCATCCTTCCACTTATACTAACGGATTATTCGTCGGTCCTCTTGATAGTCCTCTCTTGACCCCTTGAAACGGAAACGGGTTTTCCTCAACACAAAGATTTGTGTAAACATTTACACAAGTCCATCATGGCCAAATCAATTCATAAACAGCAGACCTTTATAACTAAGGACTCTATCAATTCCATCGCACCATTTTATTTCTACTTTACAAAAGAAAAGACAACATCCAATCTAAAGAAACCCATCTAAACCATCCCCAAGTACCTCGTCTCAAACTTGGTCTCCTTCTTAGCCCCCTTAACCCCAATCTTGACAACCTCTCCAGGAACAATATCAACCAAATTATCCTCAAACTTAATCTCCTCCTCATCACACTCGACCACAACCCCCTTAACCGGTACTTCCGCACTAATCTCCACCCATTTCCCATCCTCACTCAACAAAGCCTTCAACTCCTTTGGCTTGCTCAAATGCAAATACTTCAACGGTTCCGGCCAATTAACATACCTCGTAACCTGTTCCCCAGTCTCTGAATCAATCAAATAAGCCGCCACAACAACCTTTCCTTCCCCTCCATTTTCCTTGACAGGAACATCCATCACAGTCACCTCCGTACTTCTATTCTCCTTCAACACCAAACCCTCCACAGCCTTTTTCTCACTCACAACCTCCCCAGTCTCAACATCCCATCCTTTAACAACCACATCAACTTTTTTCTCCTCCAAAGTCAAATTACTTCCCCAGACCTCAATTTCCGTCTTGACCTCAATATCAACCCTAGTATACTTGTTTCTCGGATGTTTATGAACAACCCTTTTAATCCCACAACTCAACCCAGCCATCTCCCTCTTGATAGTAAAATAAGCCATCTTTGGTCTCAAATAATAATCCACCACAGACCAACTAGTCACCGGCCAACAATCATTCATCTGCCATACCAATGCCCCTCCACAATACTCCCTCCCCGGCCCTTTCCACTGTCTTTTCCACAACCGATAAGCAGAAGCCAAACACTCAGCCTGCATCAACTGAGTACAATAAACAAACTGTTCCAACGGATCCGGCGCATACCTCATATTCTCAACCAAATACAACGCAATCCTCCTCTCATGTCCATCAGCTTTATTATGAAAATCAACTGTGTCAGACTGAGGATACCTATCCGGATCATTTTTTCCTTCAGGCAAATAAGACTCAATGGTCTTGACATGCGGAAAAGCCTGCATTCCAAACTCCGAAACAAACCTTCCACCCAAAGCATCAAAATTTTGATACTTTTCCTGAGTCCCATGCCATACATTCCACTGATGTATATCCCCAACCGTAGCATCATGAGTATCCCTTCCAGCTCCCCACGGACTACCAAAATGATAATAAGTCCCGGGGATCAACTGGTCGCAAACATCCCTCAAAATCTTTTCGTAAATATACCTAGCAGGAAAATCCGTTTCCAACCACGACTCCTCATCTTTATTCTCATAATCATATTCCAACCCCGCAGATTCCTGGTATTGATAATCCTCATTATTCCCCGCCCAAATAACAATACTCGGATGATGTCTTAGTCGTTTCACATTCTCCTCTGCTTCTTTTTTGATCGACTCTCTCATCTCAGGCCAAGCAGGATAATTCCCACAACCAAACATGAAATCTTGCCAGACCAAAACCCCCAATTCGTCACAAGCTTCGTAAAATGCTGACTCTTCATATATCCCTCCTCCCCAAACCCTAATCATGAATTGGTTTCCTTCCGCGACGAGTTTAATCCAATCATAGTATTTTTGTGTCGAAATCCGAGGAATAAAATTATCCGCCGGGATCCAATCTGATCCACCACAATAAACAGGTATATTATTGATTTGAAAGAAAAAAGAAGTTCCAGGTTGATCGAGAAGGGGACGTTGAACAAGTTCTGCTCGACGAAGACCAATTTTCTTGCTGACCGAGTCGATTTCTTTTTCTTCCTCAACAAAAAGTTTCGTGGTCAATGTATAAAGTGGTTGTTTTCCATAACGGATTGGATACCAAAGTGCCGGGGAGTCAAGATGAAACTTCGTGGAAACAGTTGCCGAATCAACAGAGACAGTTTTCGAAGCAACTTGTTTCCCATCCAAAGCCAACTCAAACCTCACTTTCGTTTCCCCCGCCCCCGGATTCTCAACCTCAACGCTCGCTTTAACATCCGCCGTCTTCAAATCCTCCGCCACAACAGCTTCAAACCAAAGATCCTCGATTCTCGTAGAGTAGATTTCCAGTGTGATCGGTCTCCAAGGCCCACAAGTCAACAAAACCGGTCCCCAATCCCATCCCCAATGATACTGAGCTTTTCTAACCGCCAACCTCGAATTATCTCCATTCCAACAACCCCATTTATGTTCCGGATACTTTTCCACCAGTTCCCAACCTCTTAGATATGCACTATCAAATACAATTTCCAACTCATTCTCTCCTTCCCTGAGTAGAGAAGTAATATCAACTCGATAAGGAATAAACATATTTTCCGTCTCGAGGATCACGGTATTGTTTAGAGTAACAGTAGCGAACGTATCGAGACCATCGAAACAGATAACTGCTTTTTGAGAAGAAGAAGGGAGGGAAGGAAGAGAAAAAGTGGTGCGGTATATCCATTTAGTTTCGCCTATCCATTGAACCAAAAGTTCATTCTTGGCGATGAAAGGATCGGGGATAAGGTCATGATGGAGGAGGTCGAGGTGAATGTTGGTTGGGAATTGAGAGACAGGGAGGTATTCCGAGTCGTTTTTATCGGCTTGTTTGAATTGCCAGTTTTGATGGAGGGGGAGTTTGATGATTGGAGTGATGGGAGCCATGGTGATGAGGGGCACCGAGGCGGGGCAACGAATAGACGAACGAGGAGGTTTGTTTGGCTTGAAAGAAAGAGAAAGAGAAGCAGATAGGTGATATTTATTTCTTTTTCTCTATCCGATTCTTTTGATCAAGAAATCATCTGCCGTTCTACCTACCCTTCCCTTCTCACGACCACGGGGGAAGTAACCCCGATGGGAAACGAATCGTCTGTCGCGAATGCAAGGTAAGGAGGAGCTCCTCAGGAACCGATGAAGTAGTCAACCCCACCATGTCCCGTATGTAACATGCAGGGCATGGATCCTGGGTTTAATTTTTTGGGGCTCTTTTTGGTGTTTACAAGGGTTCTCCAACTTTTTTTGGTCTGGAATTTTGGAGAATGATGGACTCTGATTGGTTGATCATTTGTATAAAACTGCCCAATACCTATCTTTTCTCAGCTTTTCTTCACAACACCTTCAAATACTTTCCAGAACTCTTCAGACTTTAAGGAATGAATGATAAAAATAAAGCCGTGAATCATGCCGAATAAAACCCGCTACCTAAACTATCGTCATTAGTTATCGTAAAAGTAAGCTCCTGCTTCATCTTAGGGCGGAGGCTCGTCGAGCGCTCGGAAGCAAACTCTCCGTTATCCATTTTAGGCTAAAGCCCATTCCACCTCCAATTTACAGCCTTGCCAACATCTGCTTTCTCTCTCTCTCTCTCTGCCTTGTGATAAAGATAAAGATAATAGATAACGAGATACAAATCATTAGATAGATGAGATATGGGATATATGGTTTATTAGGGACCAAAAGAAAATCAAAAAACATGCTGTCTAGCCCAGCCTAAAAACCGACGCCTCGCCTGCTCATTCTCCCAACTCCATGCAAATGTGCGTAAAACACAACTCTCGTGCAAAAACTAGAAATAATACCATCTCCAAAAGAAAAAATTAGGGTTACCGTAGGCCGCTCGCGTGGTATCATCATTAGAGGTCCGTCAATCAACAAAAGGAAAGGAGTCAAAAGCAAATCAACAACATCCCCTATTCCTCCTCCTCCCAGTAAGTGTAAACACTTCTTCCCATTCTCTCAAAGCACCTCCTCCACTACCTAACCCAACACCTCTCTTCTTCCCTCTTCTCCTCCTTCCCCCAATATCATCACCCGTCAACGTACTCTTGATACTTCCCCCATCACTAGCTCCCCCATTCCAAGCCGCACCCGCATCCCCATACTGTATCCCACTCATCGGATCATCCGGATCAATTTCCCCCAACTCAATCTTTGTCAAAATCATCCTCGCCAACCTTCCAAAAACCTCATCAACACCTTCCCCGCTCAAAGCGCTCACCTCCATCGTAACCGGAATATTCACCGTACTCGCCCATCTCGACGCCTCAACAGCCGAAACCTCCCTGCCATCAGGCGCAATCGTAGCCTTTAATTGTGATCCCAACCCGGGATGCATCATACTAGACGAAACACTCGAATAACTACTCGGCACCGTCCCTCCCCCTCCACCACCACCACCACCACTATCTCGTGAATAATCCCTCCCGTTAATCATCCACGAAACCGTAGAACTAGAAACAGTACTAGGAGTCGGCGGTCCTCCTCCCAACAAATCATCTTCCCCTTCCGTCTCATCTCCCCCATTATTATTCCTATCTTCCCCAGCCAAATCCAACTTATTCCCCACAAGCAACAATGACAAATTCGGACTCGCAAGCGCTCGCGCATCGTTCAAAAATGGCGAAAGCATATTAAACGAGTTATAAGAGGTAATGTCGTAGACTAAAATGGCTCCGGCCGCTCCTCTGTAATACGATCTCGAGACGGACCGAAACCTTTCAGTTCCTGCGGTATCCCAGAGTTGAAGTTTTATCCGCTTTCGTCGGGCTCCGGTGCCTACTTTGATGATTTTGGAGGCAAACTCGACGCCGATTGTTTGGGAGGAGAGGACGCGCCATTCTGATTTTACGAAACGATGGAGAAGGCAGGATCTGGAGTCAAGAAAAACGTTAGAGGGAATTTGCTGATGCAAGTTAGAGTTGTGAGAAAAACTGACTTTCCTGTCCCGCTTGGCCCTAGCAGGATGATCTTGGCTAGATAATCGTACATGCTCCCTAATTCCTGCTCGCGCACCGTCCCTGTGCTGCTGGTTTCGCTGGTGACAGACGGCCGCCGGGCGCGCGGGCCTCTGCCCGACAACTCTATAAAGTTACTCATGCGATCGTCTTGTTGTGTTTTTTTCCTCATTCGTTTTGTCAGATTGGGTTTTGGTGTGAGGAGTGTCCAGTTGTGCGGGGTCTCCTTTGCTCGTCTCCGCTCTGGTGGAAATGGATGAACTGTCGCGCGATCTCCTTTCTGGTTCTTCTTTTCCCCCTTAACCCAGCCTTTCCTTGTTCAAACTTGGCGCAAAGGTTATATCATAGGTGGACGGTATCTCGTGTATATTGGTTTGTGTGACTTTGTAATGTCGTCGATGGTGTACAGAGGGGGAAAAGAAAACTTTCGTCTGAAATGGGGTGGGTGTTTGACAGGGTGTGCAGATAGGTGGCTGGGCAAAAAAAAAAAAGTGACCGTCGTTTTTAGCGTCTGTTGTTGAGCAGTACAATCACCACCGTCATCCACCACCGAGAATCGGGACCGACCGCTTGCTGTGTGTTTGTAGGGGTTCCACAAGTCACAAATGTTTTGACGAGATTCGATTGCTTATCTGAAAAAAAAAAGATTCGACTGGGATTAGGGGATGATGGTGATGATGATGGCAGATGGAGTGTGAAGGGGACCACTGGGGACCCATTGTTTCCACTGGTGACATGTGCTCTGTGTGGGGGTCTGATGTGGCTGACCAATGATGTGTACGGAACATCTGTATTGGAACGGTATTTTTGTATCTATAAATACTCAGCCACAACTGGAAACCCAACGGCGGCGGCGCGAGGGTTCCTTCTCCGACTTTCAGCAGATCGGTTCGTTTGAGAAAGATCATTCATCATCACCTACCTTATCTTGACAGACATCATGAGAATGGCAAGTTCGACTAACCACCATGGGGGGAGGATGGGTGGTCTTTTCACCAGCTTCTCGAAAGTCGGAATCTTTCCTCCTCTCCCATCAAAATCATCATAAACATCAATCGTCAACAGTACCTACCAACCCCCCAAATCCCAAAAGTCATGGATTACAGGAAAAAAATCAACTTTAAGAATCTCAAGACTTTCTTGCGCGCGAGATTCAACCAAAGGGAATTTACCGACATAGAAAAATTCAAATTCTTCGTCTTATTTTCCGGCGGTCCAACCAAAGCCGAGGTTCTCCAGGCATTCGACGAAGCAGATGTTAACCACCTCCCATGGGTACAAAAAATTCGTCAATTCTTGGAAGAATACATAGTGGAGGGTTTTGAATTCGAACGGGGAGACCGCGTTTTCCCAGCGGGAATGATCCCCTTTGCCGGTCCAAGTTACGACCTCATCGGTTATCTCATGCGCACTCCCCGAGCTGAGCACACCATCGAGAAGCTACTACGAGCCTGTCCATGTTCCTTCGGTCTGCTGACTTTGGACAGGATATGGTGGAAAACAGAGTTAATGGGGTGGTTTAAACGCGTATGGATCGACACGTTTGGCCCGTTGACAAACCCACAAGATCGTGAGGATTATGAACAGCTCTTAGTCCTGCTCAGGGGCAATTTCCAGAGACTCAGGTGGCCATATAAGTGGGAGAGCCATGTTCCCTTCACCTTTATAAGAACAGGCCAAATACGAACGAAGTACACCAAGCGGGATATTCTGGCGTGGATGTATCAAGTGGAGATCGAGGCATGTTGGATTGGAAGGTTTGATCGGGATCATCCGAATGAATCGATAATGAGTCCAGAATTGTTGAAGGAATGGGATTTTGAGGAAAGGATTTTCAATGGACCGATGGTGAGTCCGAAACTGGTGAAGCGATGGGATATTGAGGAAGTGTTTTTGAGATAAAAAGTAGAAGCACGGAATAACAAACAGCGGAAATAATTTTAATAAGAAGCGTATTCATATCGGGACTTTCTTTTCTTGGCTTACGCAGATGCTTTACAAGGGTCAAAAAGCCGAGGCATCGTCATCCTTGTTCTTTTTTTTGTTACCCCAGATTGAAGATCAGATGGGTCCATGCACACGCACTTTCGGATTGCCGGGATATGCCCCACGTCCGTTTTAACCACCACCACCACTAACAAAGGGTTTTAATTCCGGTCCCCAAGGGGGGTATCGTTGTCCGGGGAATATAAAATATATCCTTTTTTTTTCTTTTCTCAGTCTCATCTCATTCACATTTTGACCTCAAATTTCTCTTTGTGATATTCCAAAAAATGAAGATTCAAGGCCGTACATTTGCAATCTCGGGCGGGTAAGTTGATCCGAACCACATCATCATCTCTCATTCTCACCTTCATTCTCGTGATACTCCGGTCACTTCATCATCCATCATGCTCACCCTCATACACCCTCTATTCCACTCTCATACTCCGGCGACTCCATTTTTCACCTCGGCCACATTCCACCACTCCCATCTTACACCATCACCCCCATCATGCTCACCATCATACACCCTCCATTTTGACCCTCATAGTCCAATAATACTAACCCCCACCCAGAGCATCAGGCCTAGGCCTCTCCCTCGCCCAAACCCTCCTATCAGCCGGCGCAAACGTAGCAATCCTAGACCTGCCCCCCAAAGACAACCCCTCCTCCTCCTCCTCCTCCTCCTCCTCCTCCTCCTTTGAAACCCACCCAGCCCTCTCCACCCTCCCTAAAGACCGCCACATCTTCATCCCCTGCGACGTAACCTCCACCTCCGCTATAACAACCGCCGTCTCCCACCTCCAAAAATGGATCTCCTCCACAAACCTCCCCCTAGGCGGTATAATCCCCGCAGCAGGAATAGGTCTCCCCTCTTTAATCCTCGATAAATCCCTTCAACCAGCCCCGATCTCTTCAATCGATTTCGTCTTATCCGTAAACCTCCGCGGTACTCTCGACTTAATTCGTCAACTTCTCCCTCTGTTAGCTTCCGTAACTCCAGTCGACGAAGATGGCGAAAGAGGAGTAATTATAATGGTTGCTTCTTCTGCTGCGTTCGAAGGTCAAATGGGTCAAGTGGCATACGCTGCATCAAAGGGTGCAGTAGCAAGTATGACATTACCCATGGCAAGGGATCTCAGTCGATTCGGGATAAGAGTCGTTACGATTGCCCCCAGCATGTTTGAGTCTGCCATGACTGCTCAATTATCTGATAAAGTCCGCAAGGGATTGGAAAAAGCCATGGAGTTCCCCGTTCGAGCAGGGAAACCAGAAGAATTTGCTTCCTTGGCTAAACATGCCATCGAAAATCCCATGTTGAATGGTGTGGTTATTCGGTTGGATGGTGCTACGAGGATGCCAAGTAAACTTTAAAGGGAGACGGACGGGATTTTGGTTTTGATGTGGTTTTTTTTTCTACCAAGTTACGGTATGCGATTCATTATTATTCTACAATACGCAACAAATCTATGTCCATGATCAATCATCCTTTCTCTTTCTCTCAGCCCCTTATCAACTGTTCATGAGAACAGCCTCATACAAATCAATGTTAAACCAACAACAAAATCCACGCCCATTTTATCCCATATTAAACTCTGCTGATCCGGGTGTCATCAAAAAGACACCATAATCCCAACAAATTTCCCTTTTATCCATCTCATAGGAGAGATGAAAAATTGGAGAAAATCCCACGTCGGACAAGTCAGTCCAACTCAAACCTTTGACTTTCTCTCACCCCCTCTATCAACTGTCCATGAGAATAGCCTCATACAAATCAACGTTGAATCAACAAAATCCACCCCATTTTAATCCATAAACTCTGCTGGTCCCGGTGTCAAAAGACACCACAATCCCAACAATTTTCCCTTTTCTCCACCTCATCTTCTTCATACGAGAGATGAGATGAAACCCACGTCGGACAAATCAGCCCAACTCTAACCTTTGACCTTTCATCTTGGGAGCGGTGCGGCAAGGGAATCTTCTTGCTGTAATTCCCCGCCATAGAGCTCCACAAAATATCTCAACCATAACCTCAGAAAAAAGGTCCTTCGGAAACGGGATAAAGATCCCCTCTCCCAAAACTCAGTGACAGTATGACATGAACTGCCCTGAAAAAACAAAATAGAGGAATACCCCCTTCGGTACATCAATACAACACATCCACATAGAACAAAAGTGAAAAAGCAAAAGAAAAAAAACTCCCTCGGCACGCATGCCTTCATCCGAGATATCCACCATAGCAAAATATCCCAAGTTTCTCATCCTCAAAATCTCTAAGGCTGAGAAGAGGCTCGCTTGCCACTGTCAACTTCCATCTTGATATCATTATCCTGTTGTTCATCCTTGGCAGACTCTCGAGTTCTGGGGCGGTTAGTAAGAGGATCCTCATCCGGTCTCCAGCGATCTGTATGGGGACGGCCAGTCCACCGGTCGTATTTAGGCGGAGGTGTAAGGCGGCCACGAGCGGGGGACCGGTCACGGTCATATCCTCGTCCTGTGGATGTCCGGCACGCACGTGGAGAACGCGAGCGAGAACGTGAGGATCTGTTACGCCTAATGCGAGAACCCAATGCTAGACCTTCAAGAAATGCACGCTGGACTTCTTCGCTGTCCTTCGTGGGGTCGGGCAACTTTATTTCCAAAGTCTGACACATCTTTTCGAACAACTCGGTTTGCTCTTTGGTTAGGAAATTATTGGTCTGCTGCTCGTGGCTGCTCTCAGTCCCCGTCATGATGGCATCCCTGGCGCCCTCAATCTTGGGTTGCTGCACATGGGAATTGGGACGGGGACGAGGTGGCTCAGGAGCACGAGGCCTACGCCCAATATTGAATGCCAGGCGAGGTCCTTCAGGCACACGAATGCCACCTACATATCCTGTAGGCCACGAACGAACAATCGGCAGCGCCTTTGTCGCCGCCCGCTGTTTGGCAATCAAGGGATCGGAATACACCTTGCCATCGCCGACAACAATGTTGTTGGGCAGTAAGACCTTGCATGTGTACATCCCGTCCTGGGTGACCCGCTCCTGCCACTCAGGATTGAAGCGGCGTCGCTGACACTCTTGGGATAAAAGCTGGGTTGGTGCTGCCTTGGGATAAATAACGCGGGAGCTTGGCTGTGTGTGAAGACCTGCGGTGGACGAGACGGGGGCTGATCGTGACTGGGACATCGGGTTCGATGGCATGGCAGGCTGTGTAGTGACGGGAACTTGAAAGCTCTGAATAGAGCCTCGAGCAGCAGAGTCACTCCCGAGACCGTGACTGGACACGGGGGTCAACCTGCCATGATTTCCCTGGGATGGGGCATGGCGGTTGCCATATCCATTATAGGCAAGGACCTCCCTTCTAAATCGGTCCTGTGGGCTTCCCTGCATGCCAGGCGCCGTCCGCTGGCGAAATCGACCATGAGCGATGTTGCCGGCGGCACGGTCCATGCCACTCATCGGGGTGTCGACGGGACGGGAGGGCGGCTGCTGGGCACCGGAATAGTGAGTTGGAGCCGAGCCTGTACGTGATCATAATTAGCCTTCAATCGAGAATCGTGTGGCAGAAGTTTGTGACGGACCACGCTGGGTTGTGGACGACTGTTGGGGCGCGCGCCCACGAAAGGGCAGCCCGCCGGAAACACCCGGCTCTGACTTGATGTTTTGCGGAGGCATTGTATCGACTTCAGGTGTGTCGACTTTGGGTAGACTTGCGAGGACAGAATCGATGAGGTCGATAACCATCTGAACGCAGTCGGTTGAAATGCAAAAGGCAGAATGGAGCAGCCAACGCAATTTTGACGACACACGGGGTATTGCGAAGACGACTTGCAAGTGGTATTGAAGACAACTCGCCAAGTGGTATTGAAGTTGAGTGATTGTAGTCACGGTCAACTTCAAAATGTTGATTTTGGGAGGAAGAAGAGAACCAGTGGCCAGCAGTCAATTTCAGTTTGAGCAAACCACGGCTGTACTCCAAAAATTGGGATCTTTTTGGAAGCTGCAGATGGACGGAAGGAGCGATGCGATACAGTGCGTGTGGTACTCTAGGAATTCCACTTCTCATGATCGGGCACGGTGTAGCCGATGGTGTTTAGAGGGAAAGATCGACTTCCAAAGGAAGGACCGAGCCATCTCAGGCTCTCCTTTTAATCCCGAGCCCTTGCCCAAACTGTTGGGGTAGATTGAAGCCCATTTGTTCCCAAACTCTTTCATCGGTTCCAGCATGATGAATGCGTCTTCCCGAAACTCGGACAGCTGCACATTTCGTTTGTACTAGTAAAAGAAAGGAGTCCATTGATAGGTCGGAAATATGAACAGGCAAAAAAGAGGCTTGCTTTCCCAACCAATAATGACAACATCCATGACAACTAATAAAGAGGCAAAGACAAAGTCTCTCCCTTCTCCCACTTCAACACATTCTCAATCTGCTGCGAATACCACGCATCAAGCGTCGCCTCTTCCACATATCCCATATGCGGTGTCAACAACACCCTGCTTCTCCCTTCCTGTCCCCATTTTGTAGTCCTCCACTTGCTGTCCAGCGGCAATGGTTCTCTCTCAAACACATCCAGCGCCGCCGCCCGTATCTTGCCCTGCTCCAAAGCGTCCAACAAATCCTTCTCCACAACCAGCGGTCCCCTTGAGGTGTTTACAAAAATTGCCGACTTCTTCATCAGTCCCAAATCCGCTGCTCCAATGCTTCCCCTTGATCTCTCTCCGAGAACCAAGTGAATGCTAACAACATCGGCAGTGCTGAACAGCTCCTCCTTGCTCACGACCTTGAACGTCTTTTCCCCGTCCTCTCCTACAACAGGGAACCCAGCCGCGACCGCCTTCTCATCCGCAGCCTCCTGAGTCAAGTTGCTGCTCCATGCGACGATCTTCATTCCGAAAGCGAGGTGCATAATTTTGGCTACCGCGATACCCAGTCTTCCCAAACCGACGGTGCCGAAGATCTTGCCGCGGAGACAAACAGCGGGGACGGTTTGCCAACCACCGGTCTTGACCGAGAGATCATCTTGAGCAATGTTGCGTGCTGCAGCGAGGATCATGGCTACACAGTGTTCAGTTGTGCTGATGGAGCCTACAGAGCCGGCATGGGCGCGGTCGACGGCGCCTACAACGGGAATTCTGCGCTCCTTGAAGGCTTCGAGGTCCAGACCAAGGTTGCGGTTGCCAGTTGTGAGGAGGAGCTTGAGGTTGGGTAGGCGGGAAATTAGTTCACGAGGGAAAGGGGTGCGCTCGCGCATGGTTGCTGGGGATTTTGTCAGTATTGTCATCTCAGATACGGAAATTGCCAGAGATACATACAAATGATGGTGAATGGCTCCAGCCTGGCAACAAGCTGATCCTTGACATCCTGACTGGTGTCTGGGTGATTATACGGCGCCAAAGTATCCTTAAAGAAGGAAACCTCATACTTTTCCGGATCAAGGCTCTTGAACTTGGGCTCCGATATCCCTTGGTAGTCATCCAGGACAGCAATCTTTGTTGGGGATGCCATGGCTAATTATCTGTGCAAATGTGAAAAAAGTTGATTATATTGGAAAGCAAAAATAAAGATTTGGGAAACACAAATTTGGAATGATTAAAGTTGAAGATGATTCACCCCTGGATCCCGTTTACCGATTCCTTCCTGGAAGCTCCGAAAGCCGGCCGTTGGCGATGCCGTCATTTGCCGGCCCCGCTGATGCCTGTACCCCGCAATTTACTTAATTTTAAGCCGAATCTGCTTCGACGGCAACTTGGTGCGGGTGTCATTTTTGGAAAGAAAAACATTCATGATCTAAAATACATATTACAAGTTATCCATATTTCATGGCTTTGTCAATAGTTCATCCCTCGTCCGCCAGTACATATACATTCCCTGGCGGTCACCCCTTGGCCGCATAACCATGAGGCAGTTCATATGTGGGAAGTATGGCTACGCCACCGGTGGACATAAACAGGTTGAGCCACAGTTTGGATACCCAAGTCTCAAGATAGCGGCAAAGCATGCGTGTGTCTCGGGACAACGAATCATGTATCTTTTCAAGTTTTCGAGCGAGGTATTCTGGTTTTTATGTATCGTGGTCTCCCAAAATGCCAGGGCCAGAATTGAAAGCTTTTGTTTGATGCCGACCATGGCCTCGTTGTCCCCGGGGCTTAAGAAGCAAGGTTGCAACATAAACTTGAGAAACTCTGCAACCTCCTCTCCGTATGAACGAGGCCCAACTGCTACTAACATGTGTGCAGCCCGTGTCGCAGTTTCCTGAACTGATTCCAGATCCATCCAAGTCTGCTGAATAGTAACTTTTTCGAGGTCTTTCCGCTCGTTAAACTCGTTAGGCGTGGTACATTTACAACCCGATACTATTTGCTTTTCCCTCTCAAAATTTCGCCTCTCGTTTTCTAGAGTATCTTTCTGGGCCTCCAAATTTTGCCTTTCGTTTTCTAGAGCATCTTTCTGGGTTCCGATAATTCGCTTTTCCGTTTCTTAAGTCCGCCTTTCGCTTTCCAGAAGTCGTTTTTGGGCCACTATTATTTACTTTTCCGTCTCTAAACCTCGCATTCCGCGTTCCAGACCAAGTTTCACGATTTCCACCTCGTGCCTCATTGTATCTAATGCACACCTTTCCCTTTCTAGAGCCGTTTTCGAGATTTCTAACTCGTCGTTTGCCGCCTTAATCTCGGACAAAGATTTGGGAAGATGCACACTTCCAGTTGACCCGACTGAGGACATGTGAGTCGCATGATGTATTACTCCTGGTTCTGCCCATTCCAGTTGTTGGATGGGCGGTAGAAATCGGATGGAATTATCTGAAGGATCATGGTGACTGGCGGCAACGAGAGGATCTGGTGTGCTTGATGATATCAAACCAGCTATGGAGGGTAGCCGGGGGTCGTGATGCTGATTGGTGGGACTCTGATGTGACATGATATACTTGATTGATGATTGGTTCCAAGGGTCAAGTGAAATCAGTGTTGGTGCTGGAGAGTGTTGGTTGTTTGCAGGAAAAAACTTGCAAGCAAATCCACATTATTTATAGCATTCATAATCACTTCTTTTACATTCCATTTTCTGCCTTTTGTGACTCTTCTTCGCTGCAGCCATCCGTCTCCTATGCAGCTGGCTACCAATGAAGATAGAAAATCGGCAGCAAACACGCTCTGTTTGTTTGCAAATACGTGTTGTGTGAAACATTAACCCGATGGACTCGTTGAGGCAGCTGCCGCTGCTGCCTCACCTCCTCTCTGTTAGTTGATTGCTCATTGCTTGGCGTTCGATGAGCAGAATGGGATCACCAACAAACGATCCTTCCATGCAAAGCAGGTATCTGCTTTCCTCTGCGACCTGCCAGTGGAATTAGGCATCCGGCGGCATGGGGCCGAAATATCCCCGCCGCTCCGTTTTGCAAGCATCAACAGGGAAGGAACTACTATTGCCTTTTTCCTTCCCTTCTTTCCAATATGTTCTTCTTCTTTTTCTTCCTCTTTTCCCCGTTTCCCCCGTTTTTGGTGATTGATCGAAATGCAATTTCGTCGTCGAGACAATGAAGTCGAGCTCACAGCATACCCACAATTGTCCAAATATTCCTCGACAACGAAAATCACGTCGTCGGTATCAACTTCAGGACACCCGCACCACAAAAGCCGACCGAGATGGACATACTGGAAATGGGAAATCGTTACTGTTTGGATTGCCATTGCTGTCATAATAGCAATTTTTGTCATCCTAGACAAATTCGACGGGCGTTCCACATCTGAATGGGTGTGGAAAATCAACCTCAACACGTTGACTGCCATCCTGGCCACCATTCTCCGCGCGGCTTTGATGTACCCTGTCGCTCAAATAATATCACAAGAAAAATGGCTATGGTTTGCTTCTTCGCCCAAACGTCTATCCGACCTTGATACTTTCGAAGATGGAAGCCGCGGTCCGTGGGGAGCTCTGCTGCTTTTCCCCTTGATCGTCAGACATCGTCCATTGACAATCATGGCCATCTTCGTATTGGTACTCTCTCTGGGTATTGGGTCATTTGTTCAGCAGGCTACCAGGACGAGCGACTGCCCGAAAGAAATCAACACTGACGACGTGTACATCCCGGTGATTCAAAATTTGACTTCAGCCTCCGAAGCTACTGGAGTGAACGAAAGGGGCTCGCCGACAACACTTGAAAGCTCTCTCTTTGACAAGCGGTTGAGATTTCAAAATACAGTCTCTTTCTTCACGCCGAATGGAGATGACTCGGTTGTTTTGGCAAGCTGTTCGGCTCCTGAATGCCACTTTCCAGAATGGGGATTTCTCGAGAAGGATCGCCCTGGTTGGGTGCTGACAGAGGAGGCTAAACACAACCAAGTAACCCATGCCAGTATGGGACTGTGCAGCAGCTGCGTGGATGTTTCATCTCTGGCAACTCCCAAACTAACAACTGGTCAAAACGGCTCTTCAACAGCTCACATTTTCTTACCCCGAGTGTTCACATTGGATGGTAAAAGCAATTTCACATCTCGAGGCCTCCAAATCAATACAATTGATCGTCGCAATTCAAACCCCCTTGATTTTACGCTGCTGGATGTCGAGCACCTAAACTTCATGTATCGGCCTGCTGGCCAAACGTTGGATTTGAAGTGGCTCATGGATGGTCTCGACCAGGAGTTGGGGCAAACGGGAATCGGAGAGCTGATAACCAATGCATCAATTGGTTTCATCAAGATTATGTCCATGTCATCAGCTCCATGTTCTCTTGATCCCCAGAAAGGACAATCAAAATGTCTTCCTGATGAGATTAAAAAGTATCTTGGGAATCTGGCGACCAAGGCACCTGCCGACACTGGGTTTACCGCTTCCACCTGCGTTTTATACCCATGTCTCCGCAGCTATCGGGGCGTAGTCAAAAATGGACGTCTACACCAAACATTACTGGGAGTGGGAGTGGCCGAACGGAGGCGTTTTTCTTTCAACGAACCTCGAGACGCAACCTTTGGAATCCTTCATAGTCCCTGCCGCATAGGTGAACAGAACTATGGAACAGAAAATATCACCTCTGCCGCAGGGGAAAGACCAGATTATGCTATGACGTTGTTGAAATCGGGGACGGTTTTGTCTGACTATCCGAAAGAATGTGTCTACACAATGACAAACCTCTTTGAACAAATAACGAACGATGACAATTTTCATCGTATGAACGGAACTTGCGATTTGAGATCAAATTTTTCAGACATCCGCTGTCGAAATGGGGACCAGGAGAACGCCCCCCTGATTACGCTTCTTGGATCCAATTTAAATGCTACGCATGACTCGATTGCCACTCACATGTCAAGTTATACGCTTTCAGTGTCAAACAAGCTCAGAAGGGAAAAATTGCTACAGTCTAAGGCAAGAGGCATAGCTCAGGGTGCGGATAATTGCTTTGTATTTGAGTGGTATTGGTTAACGTTTCCAGCCGCTCTTATTCTTCTAACAGTGATTCTTCTACTCATAGTCATCCTGGCATTCAACTCGGGAGATGATGTTCCTGTTTGGAAGGACTCCCTGCTCCCGTTGATGCTGCACGGAGATCGGTTTGACGGGCTCAATACACAGATGCAACCTGAGATGGGACACACAGCGGGTGTTTTACTGAATATCAATGAGCTGGAGCAGAAGGCCAATACCCTGCATGTCAAACTCAATAGAAGAAGAAACGTGGCTGAGCGAGAATATTCGGACAGTCTTAGACTACTAGTGAACAATTAAAATAGAGAGGTCGAGAAACCCACAATTTTGAACTATTGAGTTTGTTTTCATCTTGGCATGACAGAAAAGGGGGCTTTAGGGAGTTGCCTGGGATGATGTATTTAGACTGAAACCCATTCAACTGAATTTTCCTGGGGTCGTATTTCAGACACTATGTTTTTTGAAGTGGCGATTTAAGCCTGCCAATTTAATTTCCATCTTTTCCAGAACATTCGAAGGAGGTGTCTTTATCAAGAACTCTTCACACTCTCAGAAAGTCTCCGTCTCCAACAACAGGCTCCAACTGTAGTTTATTCGTTATGAGTGCCTGCTTCCAAAGTAGATATCCATACGTCCCCTCAACTCCATTGGATTCATTTGAGATGACTAGGATGTCAGTGTACTCAAAGTCGTCTGGAACACCAAAGTCAGGAGGAAAAAAAAAGCCAGATGCCGAGACTCAGAATTCAGACTCAGAAATGACATAAATCCTGTCTAAAAATGGTTGTGTATTTTGAAAAAAAAAAAATCTGGAAGGTCTTTGATTTTGGAATTAGACAAACTTCAAAGGCTTTATTTTGTTATAAGACTGGGAAAGTCATCTTCAGCAAGTCCTTTTGTCCTTCAGAAAGGCTATGAAGTCTTACAAACTTTTGGAAAGTGTTTGATTTCAGCATTAATCCTGTTTTTCGGAAACAAAAATGATAGGCACGTTCCATGATTACATGTCACGAGTCAGCCACCACACTTTAAAGAAAATTCAAGAGGGAGTATGTATATTATTAGACGTTGGTTCAGGTACAGTAACTACCAAGTACGAACACAACCAGAGACGAACTCAAACAAGATTCGAATATGATGGTGAAACAATGCCATGACCACATTCTGGCAACGCATTGGAATAGGATTTCCCAGGCACAGGATTTAACGGGCTTGAAATTTGTGTTCCCAGAAAGGACATGGATAGAATGATTCTCTCATTCAAAGTCCTCGCTACCTACCTATGATTGTTGGAGCCAAACCCCTCAGGCTAGATCCCTATGACGAAAAATGACTGGCACATATTTTTTCCCTCGTGTTTGGTGCGAGACCGCTCTCGCCGGGCACCCAGTCGACCCTCACCCCTGACCGGGTCTCCAGTTCTTCATTTTCGTCAATTAGAGAGAACCAAAGCATCTTACCACAGAAATTCTTTCGAGTACCAAGATCTTATCTCCATTGAACCGCTTCGATACTGGCTCCGCGTCTGGAGATCAATAGCTTGGAAGCGCACAATCAGATTAATCGAAGAACTTCATGTTCTACCTCCAAGCAAGCGAATGAAAACCAGCTTTTAGACACGTCGTACATGTAGTCGCCCAAGGGTCCCACTACTGTGCCGGTTGAAAGCTAAGTCTACTTCCAAGTCTATGCCCAAGCCTGCTATCTCCCATCTCCCTTGCTTAATGCTCACTAGAGTGTTCGTTGAGAGATCTTGATCCTGAGCCACGTTTAGATGAAAAGGCTGTTAAGGCCGTTCCCTGGTTCCTTTTCCATTGGCTGGTGGTCTGAGTCGCTCGGCCACCAAATCTCGGTTGCGAGGGCCACCTCCGCTAGACTGTTTGTTTATATACTTAGTGCAAGTAGAAAAACCTGCCTATATTCCTGAAATGGATGATGACGGTTGTAGAGAAAGTCGTGGAAGCTGTGGGGAGGGTTTGAGAAGGAATATTCGGTTATTATTCGACAGTGATTGAAAAAAATATATCAGGTATCTGGTCTATCATGCGTACTTGTGACAATGAGCCTTTTGACAGCAAAAGAAATTACGGCGTCGTTTCATATTTTAATAGCTTAGGCAGTTAATGCTATCGTCGAATATTGAACAGAAGCAGGGGATTGTCTCAGAACGGGCAATGTTTTGTTTAATCTCAGGAGACCAAAGTGAATATATAAAATATAACCGAGCCCGACTCGAAGCCCCGAGCCAGTTCAACGACCACATAAGCAACGCATAGAACGAAGACCACATGAGCAGCGCCTAAGAATGAAGACCATACCAACAATAAACAGTACGACATTATACAATCGGGATATTCTATGGATAGAGTGCAAAGCACCATCTTATAATAATCCGGGTAGATGGCATTTAGTTCTTACCGAAGCTATAGAACTTCAACGCCTCGCAAATTGCCACCCCACGACGACAAGCATTTCTTATTTTATCACCGAGATTTGGAGGCCGGGTGATTCAGACCATCAACGATGGGAAAGGAACCACGGAAAGGCCATAAAAGCCTTCCCATCAAAACGTGGCCCAGGATCAAGATCTCTTCTGTAAAATACCTGATTCTGTCTGCTCGGTCGATTTAATAGAATCAACGCGTTGATGTCAATCATTTTTTTAGGGCGTGATCAGTTTTGCTGAAAACCTTGCTAAATGATATTTTCTGAATGGGTCGGTACTCATGGAGGGTTATTTAAAAATCTGAGCGGCCTACCTTTTTATGAATATTTTCAAAATATCATCCAGCAACTGGTGTTTTTTTTTTTTTTTTTTTTTTTTTTTTTTTTTTTGGAAAGAATCTAGTTATTGGCTCAGAGCCCTAACCCCCCCGTATATGTTTTTTCATGAATGGAATTCAGCAAGCCCTTTCTCCAAATCCACAGGATGAATTCCTGAACCCTTTCCCTGAACGATCACAGCAATACCGATCAGGACCTTGCTGATAACGGTTCAATCATTCAACGTTGTGACGCCCTTGGCAGCGCTTCTGTTGGTTGAACCAACTCACAATGATCGTTGGTAAGACACAAACTCTTGGGGGTTTTTTTTTCAGTGCTTTTGGTTCCGCTTTATGGTGGCTTTTGATAAGGGTGCCAGGTTGGTGGCGTTGATCAATAGAGTTTAAAAATTACTCATCATTCCAGGCTCCAGTACTCTCAGAAGCGCCACAAGGCCCTCAAGCTTCTTGTGTGTGGTTGCGTCCAGAAGTGGTTGAACCTCAGGGAGGTTTCAACGGCCGATCTGTTTTGGAGCCCCAAATCCTGGGAGAACACAGACGACCCTTGATAATTCTAATCTGGTGCAGCTACACTTCGATTTCTTTCTCCTGCTCTTCTTTTCCTGGGCGATTTTGCTGGCACAGAGTGAAAAGCATCCAGTCATTGTCTTGAAATGCTTTTCACGCCTTTTGAAACTGACATGCCCTCATCAAACTGTACTTGCCACCGAGACCTGAGTAAGGTTTTCTTGAATATCGTTTGTGGCCTAAACTAGGCATACAACGGTTAAAAACCAAAGATAAAGCAAGAAGCAGCCACAAAAGAGAAAATGATCACGATGTTAAGTTTGTGGCTGCTCACCATCCTGACTGTGACAAGGGCTTGAAGGTAAGGGCTTGGAATAGGGCTTGTATTCAAATCAATGTAATAATCTGTTATGGCCTCAAAGGTCCTACTGCTTCCTTCGCGCAGATTCATCCCGTGTCGCCGACCTTCCTGACCAACCATCCGTCAAGATGCAGTGCTTTGGGTACCTGGACGTGCAGGAGTCGGCCGCCCATGGGAGCCCTACTATATTGGTAGGCTCCTGAGGCTTCTTGGCCTGCTTGTTTTCCTGTTAGCTGACCTGGCACACTGTGAGCGATTCAGTCATGGAATGCCGTGCGACACTGACCGAGAGAGACCGAACCATGGAAAGTCGCCAAATAGCAGGTATTTAACAGAACACATCGGTAATTTTTGACAGTCAGAAAAAAACCATTTCTCTCTCTTCCATCCAACAACTTCACCAAGCAAACCGCAGTGCAAATCTCCAAATGGCGCCCTCTTTTGACGATCTCTTTATCAACTCACCTGCCAAAATCATAGATTACAGCGAGAATGTTTACCCTTGGAATACAATCTCAGTCCCTGTCCTAAACGACAGCGTGCAGGATGTTGCAAAGACGCTGAAGGCTTTGGTTGACATCGTACAGAGAGGCAAGAGCATTGCTCTTCACACCGGGAATGATCTGCCGCCGACTCTCGAGCAAATCGCCGAAGCCGCATCGGACATCACTACTGATCGCCAAAAATTGTTTGGTCTGTCTCCATGTCCTCTTGGAAAGGAGCAATTCAAGGCCTGGAGGGAAGGAGTCGCAATGCCACATTTCGACTGGGAGACCGCCCATGAGAACAGCGGGAAATTTTCATCCGACAATGGAGAGAATCTCGAGGCGTTACAAACCATCTATCAACAGCCCAAGATCAACCTCAGCAACCTGAATTTCGTCCTACAACACAAGCCACAGATGCAACCACTTCTTCAGGCTGTTGTCCTATTCAACTTGTGCTTAAGGGGTATTGTTCATGGGAACCCCAAGTACGCCGGGATGATGGAGCCAATTGAGCTCCGTACTTGCGACGACATCATCGCCACAACAAAGAAAATTCTTGAAGACTCTGTTTTTGTTGGTCTTGATTTGGAATTGCAGGTGATGAAATACATCGGGGTGATTCAGGAGCGGAGAAATGCCGTCTCTTCCAGGATTCATGCCAGGTAAGTTTGGAGATGTCCACAACGAAACACAAAAGTCCTACTCAGAAGCTGACCCATGTTACCAGGTCGAGAGTTGTCATGCTGACCGGACTTTCAAGTTTTCAGCCGACCGGTCCGGGGCTTTTCCAGTCAACCAGCCCGGGGCTTTTCGGGCAAGGCACTCCCTCACTTTTCGGGCAAGGAGGCACCGGATTCGGGCAAGGCACTCTTTCACTTTTCGGCCAAGGAGGCGCCAGACTCGGGCAAGGCACCACCAACACCAGACTGTTCGGGCAAGGATGCACCGGATTCGGGCAAACTTCTAATACCGCCGGACTCTTCGGGCATACCTCTAATACCGGACTGTTCGGGCAAGGAGGCACCGGATTCAGGCAACCCTCTAATACCGGACTCTTTGGGCAAGGAGGCACCGTACTTTTCGGACAAGGCACCACCGGAATTTCCCAGGGCACCCGTGATGTGAAGGACGGGGATTACGCCATTACCGTGGACAAGGTTATTACTCACTTCATGGAGCAGCTTTCTTCCCTTCGTACGAAGGACAGCTCTGAGTTTGAGGCTACACTTTCACGCCTTAGGAGCATTGTTGCTGAACTGAAGGATGCACTTGATACTCTCGAAGTCAAGTCAGAAGGCACGAAGAATTAAGGGTATGAAGGAGCACAAGGAGGAGAATGAATGGATGTCGACGAAGGACGAGTGTCGACGGGAATGGGCACCGGCGAGAAAAGGAACGTAAGAGTCGGGTATTAGATAGGTTAGATAGACAATCCTGATTCAAACGGGAAGATGCATTTTCAGAGATAACCGTGATGAGTGTGAGGTCACCAGTCTGTGAGATGTAAAGCATTTGGCAACCACTGGGCCACTACAGTGAAATTGAAGACAACATGAAGTTCCAAAGAGAATAATCAATCTTGAGAATAAAGGATACTTACCTCTGGCAATCGTTAGCTTGCTTTGAACAAATCACTGCCGCTTTCTGGTTTGAAAGTCATTTCTCACGACTTGGAACATGACTGACACCAGTAATGTCACCCAACTCCCAGCCCTCAGGAACCTCATATCAATCTGTTACTTCATTTGTGGATGATCTCACCCCATTAAGGAAACTTTTTCGTGGCCATGACATACATCCACTTCTCTCCTCCTCAATACCACATGATTCAGCTCACACTAAACAAGTAAATTCATGCCAAGAGCTGACAGATATGATCACAAAAAAAAAACAAAAAAAAAGAAAGAAAAAAAGACTCACGACTCCATATCACCCCACGCCATAAACCATGGCCCCCAACAAGTTTTTTTTTCTCTCTTGCATGATTTTGGAGCCATGGCCATGCCACTGGACCTGGTAGACTATGTCACGCTAACTAATGTGCGAGTAACCGAAAGGGGTGGGATGGGAACAATTGAAATGGAGACATGAAGAAATGAGCTAAAGCAGATCAGACCTGGAATCAACTTGAAAGATGTGATTTTTGGGGGTGGGACACCGGGAAGGCACTTGCCAGTTGTCGTGGGTCTCGTGTGTCTCTTGTGTCTCTTTCTCCGACTCCGGCGGGATGGTTCGGTTGACGATGGAGTCTGCAGAGTTGGAAAGAAGCCTCTTCAGCTGCGGTGACATTTGAGTCCTTGTCACGACGGTGACTTCCTCTCGGACTGGAATGTTTGGTACAGGCTGTGGGGAATCTGAAACATTGAGGGTCGCGTGACTGTAAGATGTACCTTCTCTGGTTTACTGCCTGATTCTCGGTGAAAACGAGATGCAGTGACGGGAAGATGGAGCAGATTGTCTACCGTCTGAGATACTGTAGACGGGAAGGCGCCAAGAGAGCCGCCTCCTATGTATGGAGTGTTGAAGAACACGCGGCGGAAGAATCCAGTGGTGACGGGAGTGTCCTGCCTCTGGGCCCTTCTTCTCAAGATGGTGTGTAGCCAGCCTATGAGGCAATCAAAAGGTTGTGGTCAAGAAATCGTCTGCAACAGAAGGTATCTGTAGTTTGACGATCAGCCTGCACCTCGTCAGCCCCATTCATTCACTCATGCACAGAAATAAATGAGACCCCTAAATTTCTCAACAACTTCATCGGGTCATCTCCTCGCCGAGGTGTGGTATCACGGAGGAATAAATTGATGATGAGCGAGACAAAACTTCTCGGCAGAAAAGTGCCCCCCGAAAAGTAGCTCAAGGGTTCATCTCCGGCTCGTCATGTCATGACCAATCATCACACGTTGGCGACCTGCAGTGTAGTTATCAAGGTACATACACAAACATGTACATGCGGGATGTCGGAGCTAGTGTATGTATCCCGTCCCCTCCTTCTTTGACATTTTGACACATTGAAATTTTAGATTGGATCGACGTCACGGGCAGAAAATCATTTATATTCTTCCGTGTGTGCCTGTGTTATATGCTGTGTGACATTGCCAAGTTGGAAGAAATATGTAAAAAGAATTTCCACATCGGTTATGCATTGCGATTTTTTTTTTTTGAATGGGTTGGCTTCATGAGCAAGTTTTTTTTTCCTTCTCTTTTCATTGCGACCTGAATGTCTTGTCCTTCTGTCGGGTGTAAAGTAGTCTAAAGATAGGGTAATGAAACGGAAAGAAGAGAAGTCGGGCGGGTTTGTTTCTCTCGTTGGTGCCGAGCCTTTTTTCTCCCCTTCACCTTATCTGATCTGATGATGGCTTTTCCTAAAATGACAAGTTTTCTGCCCTATCTTTGCTAGCGCCGTTACGCAGGTAAGCTTTTAAAGTTTTGGAACCCCCCCCCTCGTCATTCGTCAACAGCGTGGCCATCAAGGTTCTCACTTTACCGTCCGCGCCGCAGCCGCAATAAGCGCGGGGGTTTGCTTGTGTTTTTTTTCTTCAAACATTTCTGATATACACAACAAAAAAAGAAAGGAAAAAAAAAAATCAGCCGTCAGTTATGTCCTTTAATCATTATCATATTTTCTCTCCAAGAGCTTGAGAGTTCGGATAGAACAGAGAGAGACAGACCTTCCAAATTGAGGTGGCCCATTGTTCTAGAAAAGCGGATCCCTCCAAAGAAATGTGGAGAAAGCAAAGACGACGGAAATGCAGATGCACAATCTGAAATTTCCACATCCGGATTCGGGACATTCAAAGATTACATTCCGGACTCATCACACTCAAACCTTCCTTCTTTGGATTTTATCAAAAGGAGGAAAAAGGTGAATGGCGCAATCGACATGACATGACAATGGCACTTGCAATAAACAAACACATGAATTTGAACCCCTAAAATGTCAAAATGCAAGATGCAGAATTACAGGTTTTGTGACCAAATTAGCTGCATGACTCAAGACAACGACAGTTTGGGACATCCTTGATGATCAAATTTCACAAATTAATTATGTATTATTTTTCGCCTATCATTACAATAATACCAAGTATCACAACACGACGCCAAAAGCACAGGCCATATCAAAAAATTCAATGAGGGATGATGGTGATGATAATTAAAGAGCCATGGCGACAACAGCCATAAGGCCGGCGATGCCGAGACCGGTGGCCTGAGCAGCACCGGCTGTGGAAACAGCCGAGGAGGAGGTGGAAGCTGCGTCGGCAGAGGCTGATGTGCTTGTGGTGGTGGTGAAGAGGGTGGAAGAAGCAGTCACATGGCCTTCGCAATGCCAGTGGTCACCGTGGGGTTCACAGCCATAAGACTCGGTAGGGCTGGGCTTGAGGCTTTCGGTGCCGCTGTGGTGGTCGTGCTCATCATCAGAGTCGCTGTGGTCATGGTCATGGTCATGATCATGATCATCATCGTGATGAGCTGGGGTGGTGGCAGGGGCGGTGGTTACTGCCGGGCCAGTGCCAGTGGTGACATCAGCTGTCACTCTTGGACCCTCACAGTCCCTGAGATGCAAATGTTAGCTTCCACATGGAAGGACAGCATATGTATCTATGACAATAACCTACCAGTGATCACCGTGGGGAACACATCCGATGGATTCGGTGGGAGATGGGCCGAGGGTCTTCTGTCCCAAGGCAGTGGACAGAACTCCCATGAGGAGAGCGGCATAGGTGACGGCCTTCATTGTGTTGAAATTGACGGGTGAATGAGAGAGGAATGGATGGGATGGAAAAGATCGGATGCAGGTCGACGACACGCAAATCTGGGCGTCATATATATCTTTTGGGGCAAGGTAACGTAGCTGAGCCAACCAGGAAGGCCCTCTAGCTCTGCTATCCTATGCCGCTATCGCCAAGATTCCAAGACTCAAAACATGGTTAACCGATAGGTTTAGCCTGGAAGTCCCCCCATTTGGAGAATAAGCAATGTCAAGCATGTTGCAATGCACATGCAATCTATCAATAGGACATCAGACGACAACGCTTCCTTGTCATGATGATTTTCTTTTCTTCTTTGAAAAGAAGGCGCTGGTTGGGCGTGGAGGAAGAGTGGGCGCTATGGAGTAGTGGCTTGCTGAAACTTGAATTTTTCCAGCTGTTGGCGAGGGGTTGTCCATCAAGGTTCTCGCTTGCTGGCAACTGTCCATCAAGGTTCTCAGTATTGCGTGCAGTCTGGGCAAAATTGCGACCAATCAGATTGCACAAATTTATTTTTCTTTTCGATGCGGGCCTCCAAGGGCCGCAACTCGGCCACTCTCCCGCATCCATCTGCCCTCCGGGGTTTTGCGCCATGGAAGTGGACTCGAACGAACAAACTCCATCAGAACGTGGGAGACTGGGGGAGCGGGAGTGGGAGTGGGAGAGGGAGAGGGGAATTTCAATTTTGTTTGTTTTTTTCTTGTCGTTGCTGATCTCTTCTTTTCTTTTTGTCTTTTCCTCTCTTTGTATCACATCTGATATCCAACGATACCCCCCACCCACGACCCTGGATTTGTGCGTACCTTGAGGACTCGATTCGACTTGGCAGACTGTTCTGTCAGATCTGTGACGCCTGTCCTCCGTCGCTATATTGCGAGCGGCTTCCCGCATTAATTGACAGTCATCGCCCTTGTCGCCGCAAACTTTCGTCATGATGTATTCAATAACTTCGGGCCCCTCAACTAAGGCGGCCGCTCTCTACGCACTGTTCGCTCTTTCAACTGCCGGAGCCACCGCCGTCGACAGATCTCCACTTCAGCACCGGACGCCACAAGTAACCGCTCCTCCCTCCAGCACGGCTCCGGCTCCTGCCGTCACCGCCGTCTCAAAATGTCACCTTCACGGCTCTGAGCAGTACTGCCAAGTAGGAACAACAGAGTTCCGTGTTTCCGGCACTGCCGCCACCGCTTCATCATACACAGATTGTCACCCACATGGCTCTGAGACATACTGCCGCGCACCAACCGGCGAGGTGCGCATCTTCCTTGAAGCAGAAGAAACCGATCATGCCGCCACACCGACGCCCACCCCTGCTCCTGCTGCTGCTCAAAAGCCTATTACAGCAGTAACAGGTTGCCATCTTCATGGTACAGAGCTGTAAGTAACCCCATATGGATCACTACACTTTCACCGCTTGCTAATTTGCCCTCAAGGCTTTGCTTGGCTGATGGGACCGAGTATCGTGTGCACACAACTTTGAAAGCAACCGCAACTCAGGACATCCCACCATCTTTCACCGGCTGCCACGCTCATGATGACGAGGCGTTCTGCATGTCTCCCAACGGTGATGATGTGGAAATCACTCTAGCCTCTGAGGAAAGCCATGATGATGATCATGGCGGAAAGAGCTCCTCCGGCCCGAACTGCCACTTCCACGCTGGCGTTGAACACTGTGTCGGCGAGGATGGGGAGGAACTCGAACAAACTTGCGAAAAGGTAGATCGCGACTACAACATCAAGCTCCGCGTAGGTCTGCTCTTCGTCATGCTCATCACCAGCTCCATCGGCGTCTTCACGCCCATCTTGATCTCGTCGTTTGTGTCACCCAAGCACATTGCATTCACCATCCTCAGGCAGTTTGGCACCGGCGTTATCATTTCAACCGCCTTCGTTCACCTCTACACTCACGCGGTTTTGATGTTTCAAAACAAATGCCTGGGCAAACTCTCGTACGAGGCCACGGCATCTGCCATCCTCATGGCCGGCATCTTTCTTTCCTTCTTGGTCGAATATGGCGGAAGTCGTCTTGTCGAATGGCACCAATCGAAGCAACGTGCCCAAAACCCCGAAGCTGCGGTTGCCTCAAATCCCAGGACTGATATGGTAAACATCACTGTGCTCGAGTCCGGCATCATCTTTCACTCGCTCCTCATCGGACTCACGCTTGTCGTTGCTGGCGATAGCTTCTTTGGCACTCTTTTCGCTGTCATCGTCTTCCACCAAATGTTTGAAGGCATTGCCCTCGGCACCCGGATTGCCTCTCTTGGGAGCCCCGACTTGGAAGCATCTGCTCATGGCGGAATTCATGGACACGGCCACGGCCCAGGACACGGGCATTTCCACCACGAGCCACCAACTTCGGAGCCCAAGACTGCCGCTGGGCCGAAAGGAACTGGGAGGGAGGAATCACCTTCGGGTACCGAGTCGGACGGCAGCCCTGTGGTTGGTGAATCTGCTCCTCACGTTTCTATGCAAAAGAAGCTTTTGTTGGCCCTCGCATTCGCCCTTGTCACCCCAATTGGTATGGCTATCGGCATCGGAGCGCTTCAGCGATTCAACGGAAACGACCCTGCAACCATCATTGCGATTGGTACCCTTGATGCCTTCTCTGCAGGCATCCTCGTGTGGGTGGGTGTTGTAGAGATGTGGGCACACGACTGGATGCTTGGAGGTGAAATGACCAAGTCAGGCCCTCTGAGAACAATTTTGGGTCTGACTGCTTTGGTGGTTGGAATGGCTGTAATGAGTTTGTTGGGCAAATGGGCCTGAGAAGCTATCATGTTTGGTTTTATTTTCTCGCTGTTGCTTTTCTGTCGTTTTCGGCCACATAAGGTGGAGATGGAGGTTTACATTTTGCGATCATATATTCTTTGTTCGATTGGGATGGGTATCTGTCTATTATTTAGCAAGGCGTTATGGGTTACGGTTTATCCCCCTTGTTTGTTGCAGAGCTTGATTTTTTGGCTTCTCGCTTTTTTTTCGGAAGGAAAAACAAATCTATTTTGAATAATGGTCAACTATCATAGCTATCCATTGGGAATGCATACAATCTAATGATTACACACTTGGTTTCTATCTTCATCATCATCATTGTTTCTTACTTTTCAAACCTTGGAGTTATTCCCCCAACACAATAACGCTTTAGGCAACTCATGGAATTGTTTTCTTTTCTTTTGTACAAAGCTCGTTTAATGTTGTTGGGGGTCTTTACCCAAAACGGCTATTAGCTAGAGCTTGGAAAACCTCATCAACAAAGGGGGCACAGTCATGGTGTGATGCTTTGGGCTGTGGTCTGGGTTAGGATATGGCGGTTCTTCTTTGTGTAGGAGATTGGTAACAATGAGATTTCTTCTCGAGATGGCCGCTCTTGTGCCTTTATGGCGCAGCTCGACAAGTCGTCCTGCTCGGTTTCTATTGATGTTTCTCTCATGGTGGGAGAAAATCGAGATTCAAGCTTTTGACTTGTTTTGGTTTAGTCAATCATTGGACTCGAGACAGAGATAGATATCGGATTGCCAAACTACGACAACGATGGCGTGGAATTACCAGCCGGGCAATCAGCCCCAAGGGGGTGTTCCTATGCAGGGCATGCAGCCTGCGCAAGGTCCTGGAGCACCGGGCAATCAGGGCCAGCAGGGTATTCCTATGGGAGGTGCGCGGGGTGGTGGAGGAGGTCGAGGTCAAGGGAGAGGTCAAGGGAGAGGTCAAAGAGGAGGACATGGACGAGGTCAAGGACGAGGACAAGCTCAAAGAGGAGGAGGAGGACGAGGACAAGCTCAAAGAGGAGGAGGAGGACGAGGTCAAGGACGGGGAGGAGGACGAGGACACGGTCAAGGACGAGGAGGAGGAGCAGCAGCAGGTCCATCAAGAATACACAGTCAGGTACCTCTGCCTGGTGGACCTCCTTTAGGACTCCCTCAACAACTGCCTCGACATCCTTCCCAAATACCCCAACTTTTGCACCCTGCTCTGGCACAATCACAACGGCATTTTGGGGGTCCTCTTCTAGAGTGGCCCGACTATATCAGGGCCCCACAAAACCCTTTCGGGGTTGGAAACTTCCCATACTTGTATAACCAGCCCGCCAACTACCTGCCCCCAACACAGAATTTGAACGTCTTTGTATATCCGCCAGGCGCATTTCCTACTCCTGATCCGAATCTTCCAACAACTAAACCACCGGCGGAGGCGTGGAAGACCCATACGGCCTTGTCACTCATAAGGCGCTTGGTGAAGCTAATGCCGGTCGACGCTGCCTTAGAGCTGCGATACCTCAAGACGCTGGGGGTTGGCGGTCAGGGACTCGCGGCGCTGTATGAATTTAAGCCGGACAAGAACGACCCTACCAACATACGACACATTGTCATCAAGTACTGGTTTCCTAGCCAGATTAAGTTGATGGAGCCGGGCTGGGATATGGCCAAGGAGTTACAGAGAATAAAAGACTGCTCAGAAATTGAGGTCCAATACACGGCTATGGGAGCCAGGGCGGAGCATTGCGTACAGTTTGCGAGGATCGACAACGACCCACGATTTCCGTACTATCTTCTGGATGAAGGTGCGATAGCGATGTTAGAATATATGCCTCGCGGCGACATGTACAAGGGACTTCACAGAATCTGGGATGTTGCTTCACGTGTGCAACCGAGGGACGCCAATGGCCAGCTCATAGGTCACCCGCACCTCCAGAACGAGCTGTACTGGTGGTTTTTTATCTGTCTCTGGAGAATGTATTGCGGCTTGGCGTGGCCGCCCGCATTGATAGCGGACAGTGAGGGAAGGCAAGCCGAGTTTATGAGTTCGACCGACACGATCGAGGAGTTTCCGCATGACGGCATAGATCCTTGGAACCTTGTTCACTTTGACATTGACCCGCAGAACATTCTTGTTGGGGAGTTTTCGGACGACGTGGACAGTCGTCATTATAATGTCCCAAATCTCAAGGTCTCGGATTTTGGATTGACGCAACACCTTGAGGATGTGCACTACAACAGCGCTCGGGTAATGCGAGAATACCGTATATACGGCAAACTTGGCGGCTTTACCCCTGAGCAGTTTACAGATGAATGGGATACGTGGAAAGGTGATCAAAGCGTCCCGCCGCAGAGATGGCCATCTCGAGTAGCAGGTAGATATGGCCACAAAACGAATCTCTTTCAGCTGGGACATGTCATGTACAGCATCCTGACAAGGGTCCAAATGAAAGGCGATCCATACTCCGATCCCCCATATTATTTTCACCACCCACAACACGAGTTCATGCGAGGCCTTCCCCCGGCAAAATCCCACGCGGCTGTGCTTCTGTACGACGACCGATGCGCCCACATCGACCCCTATCTGCGAGACATCGTCATCAGATGCATGTACGATGAGCCGGCGCGCCGGCCGGACTGGCAGGAAATCGAGAACGCTGTTGCACTGGTCGAGCCCTGGCTTCATCAAGACCCATTCCTTCGTATGACATCTCGAGAGATTTTTGACAATGCCATAAATCCCATTCCGGGGGGACCAACAGGGGAACTGTTGGAGTATCTGGAACAAGGAGGCAAACTCCCGCCTGATCGGTCAATATCCGATGCGGTCGAGTGGTATAACGCGCTGCCCGATCTGGACACGTTCAGACAGTGGGCGCAGGCTTCAAGAGTACATGATGCAGCACAAACAGCACAAGCAGCGGCAACAGCGCGAGCAACACAAGCAGTACAAGCAGCGCAGCAAGCATCGCAAGTGGTAGTGGCAACACCACAGGCGGCGGCAGTAGCAGTGGCAGGAGGAAATGGTCCTCAACCTCCGGGGGGTTATCCGGCTGCAATGATGGCTGCGATGGGGTTTGCACCTGGTGCTGTTTTACAACCGGTTGCTCCCCCCCCTCCCCCTCCTGCCCCTCCTCATATTATTGCCGAGGTTATCGCCGCTCTCAACGCCGGCCTCGATCCTGCTCACGCTGGGCGAATACACAGTTTTGGCGGGCTCGAAAATGCTCCAATTCCTATTGATCCTTACTTTTTGTACGGTCCCCACAGTGCCTTGGCCCAGGCTCCCGGTGTTGTTCCTCCCGTTGTTGCTCCCGGTGCCGGAGATGATGGTGCCGGAGGAGATGGCGGTGCCGACCCCGGTGGTATTGATCCTGCCTTTATTGCTCGTCCGTACAGCTATGGTGGTCCTGGAGGTTCTGGAGGAGCTGGCCCCAGTCGAGGAGCTGACGGTATTAGAGCAGATGCTCAGCTTGATGCTTATGAAGCTCGGTTGATGCAGATGATGGGCTTTGCTCCTGGCCCTGTTTTACCACAATCAGCCAAGAGTGCTTCCGGTCCCAGTCGTGGTATTTTGCGCAATGCTTTTGGTCCTTTTCGCTCTTCTGGTCCTAGCTTTTCTGGTGCTCCTCATCCTGATGATGGAGGTTTATTTCAAGCAGTGGTGCCACCTATACCCCCTCCTCCAATGCCATCCTATCCTCCTCCTCCTATCCCCGCTGGTCTCCGCCCTCCAATACCAGGCCCTTGGATGCCTGGCCCTGAGGATATATCCTTACCCCCTTCTCCTGTTTCTCCGATCCCTACTGGACCTTCACCTCCTCCGCCTGGTGGTGGTGGTGGTATCTTTGGTGTTGCTCCCCCTACTCTCGGCCCCGGTCGACTATTGCTTCGGGGTCGTGTTGGTGAGGTAGCCAAGAAGATTCCAGGATTGGGAACGTTGTTACAGGCAGACCTGCGGAGGCAAGAACAAGAGGCGGACAATCAGGCACAAGAGGGAGTGCATAAACGCAAAACACGTTGGGCAAGATTCCGTAAAATAGGTAAATATATAATTCCAAGATTTGGAGGCTCGCCTTGGGCAGGGGTGGGAGGAGGAGGAAGGGCTGGTGCCCACAGAGCAACCGTGGCACGAATGAAAACCCCCCAGGGTGGTGTTTCAAAGAGGAAAAAGAAGACGCGGAAAGCTAAAAGGGGTGTTGTCCAAGCTCGTATGGCGGGAGTTGGCTCTTCAACTTATGGTGATAAATGGGAGCCAGGCACATACTTGAGGAACAACAGGGGTAGAATACGCCCAAAGGGACCCCGTCCAAGGCCACCCTCTCCTGTAAGGCCTCCCCGACCTCCTGGACCTCAATTCCCCCAACCAGCTTGGTACACCAGCCCTCCAAGGTCGAGACTCTGTGCAACCTCGGGGCCTACTCTCTTTCAGTCTGATGCCATTAGTCCTGAAATTCCCAAGTCGTCAACTGCACCTGCACCCAAATCAATTCTTAAGAGAGCTGTCCGCTTTCTCTCGCCCCCCGAGTTCCGCACCATCACACCTCGGCCTAAGGCACAGAGGAAGGGGAAGGGTAGGGATCAGACACCTGATCCAGACGAATTTGCTCCCAGCTTGTCAAGAATGGAGATACAAGAGCAAGAATTAGACCTAGGCCTTGTCCCTAGCCCTCTCAACATTAGGGGAGTTAGACTGTGGACTCCTGAACCCCCCGTGAGATATCCCCTAAACCCACCATATGCCCTTGTACCGGACGTTCAACCCAGACGTCCCGAGTTCCCTGATCAGATAAAAAAGACTGGGCGCACCCCTAAAATTACTCCCTTTACCCTGTCCCCAAGGCCACTGAGCCCTCGTGAGGTGGCTCCTTGGATTCCCTGGCCTCATCCTCGACGACCTTGGCCTCCAAAGGAGGACCTTCCTCCACCGGGTATGCGCAAAATCCGTCCTGGTCCCCCACCCGACAGGCCTACCAATGAAATCCCCCTAGAGGGTGAGCCGATCCCGCCATTTAACAGCGAAGCGCCACCAGGTCGCACTGGACCTATTCCTAGAGAAAAATTAAGACAAAACATGCTAGAGGCTAGGGCAGAAAAAGCTCTCGCACTGAGACAAGAGGAAGAGATGTTGTTGGCAGGACCCATTCCAAAACGAGCACTGCCTGTGCCCCCTCTGAAAGTACCACGCCAACGACCACTTCCTCCAATTCCTAGAGGTCGTCCACCTACTCCTGAGCCAGAGGAGGACGTGGCTCCTGTTCCTTCCACTATCTATCTTCCTCCTATTAGACCCGAACTTCCTCCTCGAAATCCAAATTTTAAATTCACTACAGCTATTCCACGACCTGCTGGTGATACTGGTGTACCCTGTCGCCGGCCTGTTCCTCCTCCAGTTCCAGCTGCAGCTGCAGGTCCTTCGCGAGTAATCCAGGCTGCAACTCCACCCTCACGCGCCCTTCGTAGAGTATCCTCAGCCCCAGGTTCTCGTCCACCTGCTATGGTTCCAACCAGCCTCTCTCCCCCTCCAGTTGACGACCGAACAGCGCCAAGATACAGCGAGCAAGAGGTTGAATTATTGCTTGAGGCAATCGAAGAAGCTTATAATTCCAAGCCTGAACCACCACCTTACTCTCCACCTCAAGCAAAAACTCCCTCTCAAGTACCCACGCCGGAATCAGCTCAACAAAAGTCCAAGGAAAGACTAGGAGGAATCTTTAAGAAAATCCCAACCCCAAAGTTGACTCTCGGCGGATCTTCATCCTCCACACCCAAAAGCAAACTTCCATCACCAGAAGTAACCCCATCCAAACGTCCCCTCCCCCCTCCCTTTTTTCCCGCAGACCTTCCCCCCACAACAGAAGAAGACTCTTCCCCTTCAGAAGCAGACCTCGGAGAAGGTTACATCCCCCGTAAAAAACCCAAACATCTACGTACTCCCCCACCCGAACCATTCGATCCAAACCAAATAGAAATCGACTGGGCAATAAACGAAATCAAACTCCAAGAATTCATCCGAAACGAAGAAAAAGCATCTAAACTCCGCATAGAAAAAGAACGTCTAGAAAGAGCCCGCAACATCTCTCCTCTCATCCGAGACGAATTCGGAGTATCCCGTAGACTCCCCAATCTAACCGAAGAGGAACAAAAACAACGAGACGCACAATTCGAAAAAGCACTTGCGCAAAAACGTGCCCTCGCAATTACTTCACATTCCCTGGAGAATAACAAGATTGCTCGGAAAGCAGGTATAGGAGGTGTTCCGCCCGAACTAGTCCCACCTAAACGTTTTATCGATCGTATCCCGGGTGTTTCCCCCTTACGCAAGAAAATCAAACCTGATCCACCCCCCAAAGTCCACCACAGGCGTCAATTCTCCGACGAAATAAAAAAAGTCGTAAACGCAGTTTTTAATATCACTCCTTCTTCATCTACTGAATCCGCCGCCTCCAAAGGAAAAGAAAAAGCCGAACCAGGAGCAGAAGGAATCACGGTAGTAGCTGCTCCACTCTGGGGTAAAGATCCCAGCACAGGAGAACCAGAAGTGGTACCTGTTCCAAAACCTACTACTAGTAGTACTCATTGGGGAGGAATACTACCTAGAAGGTTTAGTCCTGCAGAGAGACATGGTACTCTAACTTCTAATAGTACTGCTGCTGGTTCTTCGTCTTCGGCAGAGGCAAGGAGGAGAAAAAAGGGTTGGTTTAGGTTTAAAGCTACGGTTGAATCTGTAGCGGAGAGTAGTGAGGGTGGTGGTGGTGGAGATCCGATGGATGTTGATGAGGGGGATGAGAGGGATAGGAGGGAAAAGTTTGGGTTTTGGGGACCTCCTGGGAACTAATTAACTGACCTCTCCTGACATGGAGAAAATTCTTGTGATTGGGTCATCAACTAGATAGAACCACACTCATTACCAAGGATTCTCTCAAACTTTCTTATTTGGAAGGATCTCTAAACTTTTTTTTTAGTGGGGTGGGAAAAAGGAGGTGTTGTTTACTTGGTTGTTGTGGCGATACAAGATGCTTGGCTTTGGGGGTTGGATGGCTTTTTAGGATTGGATACACTCGGATTCAATTGCGGTTTTATTTTCTTGGATGGGATAAAAATTATCGGATTACACTTTTTGGTTTATTTTTCTTGGATGGAATTTTGGGTGGAATTCTTTGTTGCACTACTTTTCTTGGATACATTTCCTTTGCTGGTTGGATATATACCGTGACTCTCATTTGGTTACATTTCTTGTGTATGTACATGTACATGTACAACATCAAAAATACACACAATAAACAAGAATATTTTCTATCGCTAGGTAACAGCGGGTATCTATCGCGCACACATACATCTTCAAATCTTCCAAAGAAAAATCCATCGCTCCATATATGCCCCCTCCCCCAAATTTTCCTTTTACCTATCCATCCAAAAAAAAAAATCCAAAAAAAAAACCATCCATCTATACATGTTTTTATACCGGTCCCCAAGCACTATTCGCTCTCCCACCATTCTCCAACTCATACCTCCCCAAACTCTCCTGCCAAGTCTGCCAATCAAACCCTTCATCCACATTCATATCCGTATCCTCAACAGCCAAATTTGGCATACGCAAAATATCAGGTGATCCAGTACCCGCAGGCCACAACCAAGGCGGAAGACCCTGATCATCCTTTCCAACAGGAGATTGTATCCCCCCACCACTCATCCCCGGCTGCTGCTGTTGTTGTTGCTGCTGTTGTTGTTGCTGCTGCTGTTGATGTGGAAGTTGTTGCGAGAAAGGACTTGCATTACTATTACCAATAGGAATCGTGCTTGCCCTCTGTATTCCGTAGCTTGATGTAGGGGTATTAAAATCCATGGGAGTGCTCATGCGTGAAATGTCACTAGGTTGGTAGCCAAATATACTGTTGCGCGCCAATTCGACAGCTTCCCCGCTGAAAAGATGCGCAAAGTCGCTGGGTATAAATGTAGGATTTGACATGGCCGAGTCTAAAAAGTCCATGGGGTTGCTGCTTGGCAGCGGATGTTGGGATTGCGTTGGTTGTGACATATTTCCCATTTGAGTATTTGGATCAGAAGAGAGCGAAAACGGTTGGCCAAGCTGTTGCTGCTGCTGCTGCTGTTGGATTTGATGTTGTTGTGGTTGTTGAGGTTGAGGTTGTTGTTGTCGCTGCTGCTGTTGCGGTTGCGACTGTGGTAGTGACTGTTGTGCTTGTTGGACTGATTCTAGAATCGGAGGTGCATTAACCAGCTTCCGCCAACGTTCAAGCGCAACAACACCCTTGAGTGACCCTGGGATTGCCCTAATATGAGTTGGTGCCATTCCACATCGATCCTGAAGTTCCAGTTCTTGTGCCTCTTGAGGATTTTCTCGCAGCCTAATAATTTCTGCCTCCCGATGTCTTCTTGCCTTGTAGTATAACTTCTTCAGGGGTACCCAAACTGCGTGATGACCTGCAAGCTTCTCGAGCTCAGCAGAATTAGGAGCTGCAAATCTCAAGTTCAGAGCTCCCCAAGCGCGCTCAGCTTTTGGACCCCACGGCCGATGCGACACCTCAATCAATGTGTATGCCACTGCATGCCACTGGCTGTATGTTTGGAACAACCAGCGCCACTGCTTGCATCGAGGATCAGTATTAAGAATGTGGGTATACTCAAACACCTCAAGAGATGAGTTGAAAAGGCGCTCTCGTATTGCGTCCGAGAGAGACTCACTGCCAGTACCGGGAAACAGAACTGGTTGGTAGATTACGAGCGTCATCTTGGCAACAATAACGCGAGCAATGTTGGCGGCAGCCCAGTACATGGGATCCGTGTTGTTCTTGAGGTATTTGTCATCTACGCGCTGCAAGACGTCCACCAACATCTGCTCCCTCTCCTCGAGAGAGATTTTCCCCGAATCTTGCGGACACATGACTGCCATCGCCGACGACATGGTGTGAAGACGCCGAGCAAGTGTACACATCTCATATCGAATAATGGAAAATGTCATGTCTGTTGTGCCCTCTCGAGCTTCCGGCATGACCTTGGTGTCGGGGGAGATATCGGCGTCGTTGATGTTGAGGGGAAACTGGGTATCAAACGTTTCTTCAACAACGGTCAAGTCGGTTCCCTGGTCCTCGGCCGATCGCAAATCCAGAACGCAGACGGCCCAGAAAAGTCGACGTCGCATCTCGACTTGAAAAGGGGTGAGATTGGAAAAGTGGGTCCCGTCACGATGGAGTCCGAGAGCCTGGCAGATGCGGATGAGGAGTCCGGTCAAAGTCCAGGCAAATCTTGTGTCGTCGTGGCGACGAACAAGAACCAAGAATAACAAGAAAGCTTGAGCGACTTCAAGATCCGGAGCTGTGAGAAAATTTGCCTTTCCCAGAGCTTGTTCAAGGGCAAACCGGTATTGTTGAAGTAAGGTATCTTTGTCGGCACCGAGACTCAATTTTACTTGTTCGTCATCCAGCGAAGTTATCGAGGCATAGTAAATCGAAAACATGAGTGCCTCTGTGGAGGGAGTAAGTATGTCGAGGTTGTTGCGCAGCTCCCTGATGAGCTTGTCCATGGTCGGGACGTGCAGAACCTTGAGAATCGGATCGACATTTTCTTGAAAGACCTGCCACATAAAAGGGATTTGGGACGGCAATGGATGCAAAGGCCTCAGGTCGACATCAGATGAGCGATATCCCATAATAAAGGATTGATGGTCCGTGAATGCGTGCTTGAGTTGGTCTGCCGAATCGGGGGTCGCTTCGTCATCTGAATCCTCGGACTCCTCGTGATGGTACTCCTCGGACTCCTTTCTGAGTTCATCCAGCTCATCTGTGATGCTGGACCAGAGACCACTGCTGACGTAACGGGTGCCGCCCTTTTCGGTGAGCATCAACCTTCCGAATTGCTTATGCATGTCGGGCGAACTTTTCTGCTGGGCCCTGTCAGCCTCGGAGACGTTTCCTGATATTGTTCGCGGCGGGTAGTGCGGCGGATCCGGGGACGCAGCGGCGGAGGTAAAACCCTGAGCAGAATTGGTAGAGTTTCCTCCAGCGGCACCGTACACAGTCGTTCCGTCGGGAGAGTTGCCGGCGCTGTAGGGAGGACGCACAGTTGTTTCCAGCTCGATCTGGCCGCTCAATTCTTCCACGATTCCTTCCAGTTTCCGTAGACGCTTCATCAATTCCAGTTCTCTTTCACTTGACGGTTGCTTCGGTGGCGCATTCGGATCCTTGGGACGTGGGCGACGTGGCGCACGACCGGGCGCTGGGAAGATGCATGGTATCTGGGCGCGACGGCAATTGGAACATGGCATGTGTTTGTCGCATCGGACCTTTCTTCTCCTGCAGGTGACACAGCTGCGCGGATTCAAGGCGTTGGAAGTGATTGCAGTGGGCGAGTATACAGATGCGCCGGGAGGAGGATGGCGGGCGAGGGCCATGATCTGTTGAGCGTCGTATCCAGCATCTTGTGCGCTGTTCATGGACCCAACATCTGTACTTGGGCTGTCTGCGGGCGCAAAAGCCTTTGAGTTGATGTTACCGTCTCCAGGCATGGTTGTGGGTGGTGTCTTGTCTTTTGGCGTCTCTGGCGGGGTTCTTTCAGGGGAGGTCTGGGAAACGGTAACGGTAACGGCGGGTGGAGGGGTCGTCGGTCACCTTTTGTCGTCGTGTTCGGGTGGTTCTTCTGCTGCTTCTCTTTCTGACGCTATTGGTGTCGACATGCCACGCGACATTTACAAACAAGATTTCGGCACCGGCAGCCGAATCATAGGCTTGTTTTTCGTGAATTACGATGGTGTTGAAAGAAGGATGCAAAAGGATTCAAAGACCCAAAGCCCTTGCTTGCTCACTAAACTATCAAAAGTGGAACAACGACTCAAGCCAAGAAACGGGAATCATGGTCTGTGCTTTTCCTTCCCGTCTTTCCTTCCATTCATTCACATCAGATCACTGGGTCCGTGACGACCGTCAAGGGTCTCGAACTTTATTCTCTCAATCTCAAAGGAAGACCGTTTTAAGCTCTTGTTTCAAGAAACTCGAGACCGTTTTAATTTTAATTTTCACCCTCTCTGGACTCTGGAGCAATTGGACACACAACCACCTACCTCCAGAGGCGGTGTCCGGAATTTTTTTTAAAAAAAAATATTTTATCCATGTAAATAAAAATGAAGAGATAGCAATGATATCTTCAACGCAATTATTTTGTTTCTTCGTGCTCCGCTTTCGGCATGTCTAGACCATGATATAAAACCAGCCACGTTTTTCTCCTTCGGCCTTCGGGATCGTCTCGGGAAAGAAGCCTGTGCTTTTCCTTATCACAGATCCGCAACATCTAGAATTTCCATGGAAGATCGGACAACCAAACAGAACATCTTTGTTTCAGAACAATCAATATCAATGCATCTCTCGCCGATCCCGAAATCCCATTTACCAACTAAATATCTAGAAAAAAGGATTCCAACCATCGAGAATTTCCATCGGAACCGTTTGTTACCCTCTCTAAACTAAAACGCGGCTTTCAATATCGGGATGATCCTTGAACAGGTTAACTATGGGCAAAAAAACTTTTTGTTCGTCTCCCTCAGTCAACCCCCTGACGTCAGACCAACTCTTCCAGGACCAGGATTCGCACTTGTGAGGTTCGAGCACCTAAATTATTCATCATCAACAACAACTCCAACAATTTGACAGTCAAACATACCTCAGGTTCAGCACTCTCATCAACCCTCTTACACAAGATAAATAAAGTAATATAATGTTTTCCTTCTTCAAAAACATCATTTGTAGCAGCGAAGAACCTCTCGGCTTTCACTACCAATCCAGTTTCCTCTAGCGTTTCCCTTTCGGCACAAGCAAACCAGCTTTCGCCGACCTCGAGGTGGCCGCCGGGGAACTGCCAGGTTCCTACTCAGAATCAGCAAGCATTCGACAGAGATTTTGAAACAATAAACAAACCAGATCCATGAGATCCTTTTCTAACTCCAAGAATTACATTCCCTTTATTATCTTGTATGACGGCCGCAACGCCGACTCTGACGACAGGAGATGCCATTGGTGTAAGGATGTGATTGTAATTATGTTATGCGAGTCAGGAGCCGAGACTTCCAGAAGCAAAAGAAAGGGGAAAGTGAAGAGGGTTAAAAAAAAGAAAGGAAGCTTGCAAGTTGCAACTCCTTAAAAATGAGTCACTTTACTTTCACGACTTTCAACCCTGATGAATGCCTAACAAAACACAGCCGAACATAGCCCCTTTACTTTATCGGCCAATCAGATCCTTGACCCTTTTGATCCTTAGAGCACAACTCACTTGAATATAATCGTGAATAAAAACCAAGTATTTGCACATAAATGTTTTCTTCCATGATTCCAATAACAAGTCAAAAAACATTTCCACAACATTTTTCAACTGAAACCAACTCATCCCCCACATCCTAAACCCCACACATGAACCAGCAGAAGGGAAAAACCCTTCAAGCCCCAAACTTCAAAAGAATCCACACAAAAGTCATACATAACCATGTTTTTCTTTCCACCTTTCCAATAGTTTCAAATCTGAAATTCCCAGCCCGGCTAGCGCAATGGTAGCGCGTAAGACTTCTATTTCCTCTTTCCTTGTTCAAAACGAGAAAAAGCGTAGAAAGTTTAATCTTAAGGCTGTGGGTTCGAGTCCCACGTCGGGTGCATTTTTTGTTTTTTTCATCCCCCCTTTTATTTTTTTAGCTGTTCTTTTATATATAACGTTATATATATATATACCTTGACCTTTTTTTTTGATTGGGGCCTTGCCACTTTGTCTGTGGTCTTCATGTCTCCGACTCTCCGTCCCCTCAGTTGTGTTTTGTTTGCGTTGGGGTAAATGTCACAACCCATACATAAGCAAAATATTTCTTGAACCCTCCCAATGCATCAGACACAAAAAGATCCAGCCCGGCTCGCGCAATGGTAACGCGTAAGACTTCTAATTCTCTTTGATCCCTCCCAAAAACAAGAAGGATCAGGGAAAAAGCTTATCTTAAGGTTGTGGGTTCAAGTCCAACGACGTCGGGTGCATTTTTTTGTTTCCTTTCCATCCTGCCTTTTAAATTTTAAATTTTCTGTATTACTTTTCATTGATGTATACTGTGACGGTCCTGGAAAAGGCCCGGCAATGGCACAGGTTATCCGAGGATTAGTACGAAAAATACTAGATTGAAGAGTGTAAGAAGGAAGAAGCCGAAGGCTTCTTTGCAGGTGGGAGGTTTGAGTGCAGTGCGCACAGACCACTTGCAGCATTCCACGCAGCTATCTAATCTATCTATCTTATTTCATGTCGCATGACATGTCACAACCTAGGGTCGTGACATATACCTCCTCACGTTTGCTTTAAGTCGGTTGGTATTCGTACCTTTTGTGACAGTACTTCATGCGTGCGAGTAAATATTACAACCCAATTACCCCCGTCCATGACCATCCAAAGCAGGTGAAAAAAAGTAGTTATATAATCCGCATATATACACAGCCCATATATAACCAAAATATTTTTTGAACCTTCCCAATGATTCAAGACACAACAGTTCTCCAGCCCGGCTGGCGCAATGGTAGCGCGTAAGACTTCTACTTTGCCTCTTGAATTCTTGAGGACCAAGAGATATAGAAAAGCTTAATCTTAAGGTTGTGGGTTCGAGTCCCACGTCGGGTGCTCTTTTTGTTTCTAAAAGTTGTCACTTTTCCTTTGCTTTTTACCGAAATTTGTTTTTCTTGGAATGTATCTTGTCAGGTGTCACTTCTTCAGTCAGTTGGACTTCCCGTCTTCGTCACACAGATTGTTGCTGCTGTCGCATGAGAGAAAAAGAGTACAGCCATCGTCATCCACCCTCAAAGAAAAGAAAGTAAAGATTTCATATTGCCAATCATTATTTTTATTGTTTATTTTGTTAATACATCTTGGATACACAAAAATGAAACCAGGGTATCATATCGCAATACGTACCCTCTCCATACCAACCCAACTTTTATAAACTTTTTTCCAAAATAACACCTTCAAAAAATGTGTGAAAGCAACCCCTTTTCCATCTCACATTGACCCCATGTTCACATCCTGTATGTCCAACAAAAAACGTGTGTATGTACACCGACGATAAAATAAAATGATATGTAATAGGAAATCTCCATCCAAAAAAATAGAAACAAGAACAAAATATGTACCGAGAAATATCCAAGAAAAAATCCCTTGATCAGTATCATCATAAATCATTACCTCATGAAAAGCACAAAATCTCATCTCAACCCACCAGCACCCTTCTGAACCACAAACTTCACCGGCTTCCTCATCCTCCTACTAGGCGGCGCCCCCCTCGGCGGAATCACCGGTCTCATCACCGGTCCCTGTTCAACAGGCCTAGGAGGATAAAACGCTCTCGGACCTGGCAGCTGTCCATGTCCATATCCAACACCACCAGGTCCAATCTTCCCGCCTTTAGAGTTTGTAGCCTGAGAAACACCATTCCCGGCGCTCCTCATCGCCAAAGCCCTCAACTCAGCCACACTTCCCCTCTCCCCCGTGACCTCCCTCTCATCAAATCCCCATCTCTTTACCCCCCCTCCGTCAACCCATCCCTGCAAATTCTTGCACTGACTAACGTCCAACCATTCCAGCCTCCCACACCCTTCAAGAACATTCTCAACACCATTCCCCGTGACTCTGACACATCCTCTAACACTCAACCCCCTCAACTCGTTCAAATGCAGCGCAATACACCCCAAGCTGGCATCACTCACGGCGCTTCCGCAAAAAGCCATCTTCAACTCCCTCAGCGCCGGCAACCCCAACGCCACAACCTCCGTGGACGTGTCGGACAAGGCGCAACAAAAACTCAAATCCAAATGCTTCAAGTTCTTGGCCGCATTAACAAGCGACACAATGGCATTATCAGTCAAATAAGTGCAATCCGCCAATACCAGCGTCGTCAGCTGCGTAAACCTGTACGGCACCCACTGCTGGAATCCTGCGTCCGTGATACTCGTACATCTGGTGAGCGACAACGACTCTATCCTCTTCGAAGCGTGCATAGCCAGATGCGCCATCGATCTATCAGTAATATGTTTGCAGTACGACAGATTTAGTCGTCTCAATTTCGGACATCCGATAACAGTCCCCGGCGGAGGTTGGTTTGGATTAGGTTGTTGTTGTTGCTGCTGCTGCTGCCGTTGTTGGTACTGAGATGCCCTCCTTCCCTTGGCAGCCGAGCTCGAAATCACCACATTCTTATTCTCCCTTGGAGGTTGCGGCTCTGGAACAACCCATCCGACCACTCTGACCAGGAGGTTATCCCCAACTTTCCGACAGTTAGACCAATCAACTTCTTCCAGTCCCTTGGCGTTGTCGCTCATCTCGAGGATCTGGCTCGCGGAAACCTCCCAAACACTACGCATCTTCCACGACTTGACGTTCTTGCCGCAAGTCCTGTAAATTGCCTGGAAACCCTCATCTGTGATGTGGAAGCAATTGCTGATGTCGATCTCAGTCGGGCGATTTCCAATGAATGGAGCTAAAATGTTGACCACGGACCAATCTGTGACCTTGTTGTTGAAAGGGCTGAGGTCGACCTTTGTACACAAGTCCGGACTTGTTGTTAATAATTCACGCCATTTTCGTGAAACAGACTTTAATCTTATCAACTCGATGATATTTAAATTTTGAAAGACTGAAACCCAGAAACTGTCCGAGAACGCCGGTTTCCCTTGCTCGTCTCGACTGGTAACTGTGTTTCTCGGCAAAGTTCGTGCGCGTTTGGCCGGAAGAGGTGAATCATCTTGTGGACTCGGCGGTCGAGAAGTGATCATGAGTGCCCCTGGTCCAGCCTTTGAGGCACCCACAATCGCCGAGTTGTCTGTTTGTGGCATCGGAGGTGCCAATGAATTGCGTCGTCGATTTCGGAGATTCTCCATGTCCACACTCAGAAATGGATCTGGATCCGAGGGTTGTCTCGTTCTTGACTCATCGTTTGTGGGGGACCCGGGGTTTGACGGAACTGTAAACGTCACCGTTGGTGTTGGAACCGACCTGTCATCTTCGTCGGACAAGGCATGGCTCTCCGGATCTCTCATTTCCACGTCTTCGTCTTCTTCCTCCTGCTTTTCTTCCACTTTAGGCTTCACTTGCTCTTGAACCTGATACCGTTTCCTGGCTGTTTCTTCCACTTGGGCCTTGATCTCTGGTATTTTCCACAGCTTCTCCAAAGATTCACGGCCGATTACAAGACACTCAACAGCGGTGATTGATCGCACCGTAGCAGTTCTTTCCTCGGCAAGACCCAAACTCGCAACTTCGCCAAAGTACTGTCCAGCGCTCAATCGCGGCCGTGCGTAAGATGACCTCGTGGTCCTTCTCGTCGGCGGGCTCAGTGGTTCCCTGATTACCTCGGCTTCGCCACGTACGATAAAAAAGATCTCGTTGCCCGGACTGCCCTGTTGGACGATGTCGGTGAAGGGGGCGTACGACTTTGGTTGTGCGCTGAGACCAAGGAAGTGAAGAACCTCACTGTCGAGCTTTGCGAAAAGCGGAAGCTCCTTCAAGGTTTTGCGAACATTGACTAGACCACTACCAAGAGCGCTTCCGCTGACGCTTGGATCCTCTATGAGGCTCGGGCTCGGAGACTTTCGTTTTTTGGTGTTTAAAGAAGCAGGCTTCGACCCTGCTTGGATGCTTCCTGTGTCTCCCTTGTTTACTTGCCCCGGTGCCATCTCCCGGACAACGGCAGATCCATTCGTCGCTGGTGTCTTGTCGATCGGACCGCTGCTGCTCTCGCCGCGTTTCTTTCTGAGGATGGTGAGTCTTTCTTGAGCTTCCTGACGAATAGCTTTTTCCATTTCCGGGTACTTGGGCAATTCGGCCTGGAGATCCTCTCTCTTGAGAACGGCAAGCATGCATTTGGTTTTGGCAATGACCGTTGCGGTTCTAGGCATATCCATCAGGACACCAATCTCCCCAAAGAAGGCGCCAGGTTTGAGTTCTGCGTAGACAGCCTCTCCATCGCGAGACGTCACGGCAACAATGCCTCGAACCAACCAATACATGGCTTTTGCTTCGTCTCCCTCGGTTAGTATGTGGTCATAAACGGAATGCGTTTGCAGTTTGAGGTGAGCGCCGATGGCCGCAAGGAAATCGTCAGGAGCCGACATGAACAGAGGGAACGACCTAATTCGGTCGAGTAGTTCGAGCGGCATGTCTGGAATAGTTGAGGCCGTGAGCGGCGAGGGGCGCACAGGCCGCGATGGATTGGTCTCCACGTTGAACGACCTTATCACAGATGATATCGACTCGCGACCCTGCTGTCTCCCTTGAGAGGCGGCCCCATGATGCGCATGGTGGTGCGCGAGGGCGCGGTATGGGGAGGCCGCGGGAGGCGGGGTCCTACTCCGTCGCATAGCGTCTCGGGCAGAGCGGAAGGAAGCCCTCCCAGGAGCCGAAAGGCTGATGGTTCTTCAACTGGAATGACGTCGTCTTGTCCCGCTAGATGGTAATTAGGCGGGAACTCTTCATGCTCTATTGGACCAGCTTTGCTTTATGCGATGGCTCAATTACTGTAGATGACACGAAGTTGATCAGCATAAAGGGACACAGAAATTGGAGATAGCAAGATGTGTGGGGTAGACGGGAGCACCAACTAGATAGAGTTGAAGATGTCTCAGATGAAAGACCGTAGGTGTAACTCGGGATTCGGGAAGGTGGTCTCGCGTCGGCGAACAGGTTCAGCGCAATTCAGCTTTCGGTGCGACAATTGAAGATTGTTGGATGGCCGTGACCGTCTTTTGACGTGTCAAAGCAAGTGGGAGCAACACCGGCAGCTGGACTCCTGGAGGAGCTCGGTTCCTGTCGCGTCTTTAGTTCAATAGATTGGGGAGTATTGCGGGGCAGGGTGCGCTAATGTCTGCATGTCCATGTGTACCTTTTTTTTTTCTCCCAGCAGCTTATACGGCACGGACGCATGGAAACCAGATAACAAAGACACGAAAAGGGGTATCGTTCAACGGCGAAGACGGAAGCATCAATACCCTCTGCGGGAGCCTAGAATGATGGAAATCTCATTCGACACTGCGTATTTTACACAAGCACACACAAGAGATCATGGCGTCTGTGTGGTTGCAAATGGTTCAAGGCGCAGCCCCGCCATGTGCTCACCTGGTTGCTTGATGATGTGGACCGTTGAGTGGAGGGGCTACGAGAGGGGCTAGCGTGCCATTTCTTCAACGAATTTCGGGCCTGTCCGCCATTTCATCATGGCGCTATTTCCGGAAAAAGAAATATGTCTGCAGACATTTAGATCAACGATCAATGTGTTAAACGCGCGGTACAACAGCTGAACACAGCCATCTCCTGCACGATGACGAGCTCTGATCGAAACCAAGACACAGCTGAAGGGAAAAAATATTGATGGGAATTGCCGATTCCTATCGGACTGTTACCTTTTTCTTTCCTCCCAAAAAGAAATTCCCCGCGCAGCCCGCTCAATCTTCTCAGCTTCACAAGTTCTCCGAACGTGTTTCACTGGCTGTCCATGCGAGGCCCAGTGGTTGAGCTCTGTGTATCGAATACCCCTGGAGAACCCCAGATCACAGCGAAGGATTCCGTCACATCTACCCCGGAAAGACCGGCATCGCTCCGCCGCCATGCTTCGAGAAGAATTCTAGCGTTGGACTGTGCGTCAAAAAGGCTTCAATTCACCCCTTGGCCCCAGCGTCTGCGTCTGCATCTGCAGTTGTCCTGCACGTCCAGCCCTATCAAGCCCAACACCCAGCGAACGAACCAACCAAATGGTTTCTCTCAAGATATTCTGGGAACCTGAAAAAAGGTTTCACTACAGGAAAGCCCACGTCTGATGCCTGGCGCGGCACAGACAGTAAGATATTTCTCAACCCTCTTCGCACAATGCATGCTTTCTCGTTTTCACAATGATGTAGATTTTTCGTATTTCTCTATCGGTCACTCCGGTCCTGTAATGGTTGTTTTATTTTTGCGAGAAAAGAAACACCTTCCGCTTCGAGCATGCGGGATGAATGATTGGGAGAGGAAGGTCAAACTCTCAACGGGCTCTACCTTCTTTCTGCGGTCCGCGCCGCAAATTCTCAACTTTTTATCCTGACCGATGCCGGCATTAGTCTCACAGTAATCGGATCGCAGATACTGAAACATGGCTTTTTTACTTGGACCGATAGAGATCCCATTGGAAATGTCTCACTTTGATCTCGTGATGATATCGTTTGATTCCCTCCTCAGGGTTAGGGTCTGCCACGGCTTTATCGGAGATTCGACCAACTCCCGATGAGGGCGGGGTTGCTCGAAGCTTCCGGAAGAGCTCGGGCCACCTTTCAAAAGTTAGCTAAGCAGCAAATCCCATTATCCACCTTGAAACGTCATCTACATTTTGCCTGAGAAACATCAAAAGCATTCTTTTCCTTTGTCGCCAACGGTCATCGATCATCTAGAAAGCAGACAAACCGAAAAATGTTGTTTACCACGATCACGGTCCGCGCGGGACCTGCCCGCCTGGTGTCACAGCTCGCAGCAAGAGCTCCCTCGATGCGTGCAGCTTTCCATCAATCCGCCACCAAGAACACCTTCTTCACCTCGAGGACGGCATCCCTCACTCTCCGCTCAAACACCAAGACCTCTTCCTCCAGCATTCTAACGAAACTTCAGGGTGCCTCCCGCGGGTACCACCAACAATACACATATGTCGACCCCGCAGCTCGCCGAAAGGAGCTTCTGCGCAAGGTCCTGATCGGTGCTGGCATCTTTGGCGGTACTCTCGTCGGCGTCAACGTCATGTTCAACAGCGAGTCTAGAGGTGCCATTCCCACGTTTGAGCGCTCCTACCTCAACAAGACCTTCCTCCACACCGGTCTCGGTATCGGCATTATCGGCCTGTCTGCCTATCAGATGGTTCAGAGCGGCTTCGTCTACCGCATTATGCAGACCAACCCTTGGGTTGTTGGTCTCGGTGGTCTTGCCCTGAGCGTTGGCTTCATGTTTGGTACTCGTGCCGTTGATCCCGATAACTACATTCCCAAGTACGCTCTTTGGACCGGTTTCAACGCCACCCAGGCCGCCTTCATGGCCCCTCTCATGACCATGGCTCCCCCCGCCCTACTCGCCCGCGCCGGTCTCTACACTCTCGCCATGATGGGTTCCATCTCCTTCGTTGGTGCCACCGCCAAGCAGGACAAGTATCTCTATATTGGTGGTCCTCTCCTCGCCGGTGCCGCCATCGTTGCCGTCTCTGGCTTTGCCCCTCTCGTCCTTCCCGCCACTGCCGTCCGCACTCTTGCCCTTACCGAGAACCTCTGGCTCTGGGGTGGTCTTGCCGTCTTTGGTGGCTTCACTCTTTATGATGTTCAGAAGGTGCTCTACCACGCCAGAATGGCCGAGCGCGGCTTGATGAAGCCAGATCCCGTCAACGAGAGTATTTCTCTTGAGCTCGATTTCCTCAATATTTTTGTTCGTATGGTTCAGATTCTCATGATGCAGCAGAATAGGAGAAAGTAAGGGAGAATGGATGACAGCGACATTGGGGAATAAAAGAGGAATTAGGATATGAATTTTGGGAGACAGAAAGGAGGTATTTTTATTAGGAGGAACACTCTCTTCTCGATGTTTTTAATGAACCATCGGTGTATTTTTATGTAAGGGGTCGGAACGAGTCAAGATCGAATAGGTTTTGACAGCGTGTGAGTAGCAAAGATAGCATTATTAGCCCTCTCTCAAGGACACAAAAAAATTGTTAAAAAAGTCATATGCTGTACTGTGACATTTCAAGTCTTTTAAATGTGATTTATTTTCCGGGACTTTGAGGGGGTGTAACTAAGACCGCATCATTGTCCCTCAGGCTAGCAGTGAGAATACTTGGGCAGCTTATATAATCGGACTTGATGTTGAAACGTTCATTGTTGCTATTAAGGGCAATTAAATGTGTTGGAATATATGCCATTTTTGAGTTTATCCCATAATACATTTTCAGATCTGAATCTGTTTCCTCGGTTATATCGCTCAATAACGAAAAACGAATATTATGTTAAAATTCCCAGCAATATTTCCTTCCCTTTGAAACACCTTAGCCATAGACAGTTGAATGTCTTCCAATAACCCAACAAAAACAATAAAACTCCCCGCAAATTCCCCAAAAACAAAACACCATTCCCAAAAGCCAACAGACAGTGTAGGTATTGTTCCAATTTACTTCAACTCAGGAAACGTCCTCACGATATGACTAGGACACTCATACCCATACGGGTTCTTGGTCAGATACTCCTGATGATACTGTTCTGCATCCCACCACTGTTTCGCCGGTAAGATCTCTGTAACGATTTTATTTCCCCACCATTGTTCGTTTGCTTTTTGGGTTATCTCTCTAGCGATTTTTTCTTGTTGTTCATTGTGATAAAAGATTCCAGAGCGGTATTGAGAGCCTCTGTCGGGGCCTTGTTGGTTTAGGGTTGTTGGGTCGTGGATACGGTAGAAGAACTCGAGGAGTTGAGTGTAGGTTATTTTTGTGGGGTCGTAAATGAGGAGGGTTGCTTCTGCGTCTGCTAGAATGTTAGTGGGGGGGAATCGTAAGGGGGTGGGTGAAGGGGGGACGTACGGCCAGTGTTTCCAGAGCAGACGGATTTATAGGATGGATCGGAGGTGTCGCCGCCTATGTAACCTACTCGTGCGTCGTAGAGACCTTTTGAGCAAAAGTGTTTGCGGTAGAGGTGTTCGACGCCCCAGAAGCAGCCGGCTGCTAGGGTTGCGCGTTCGGCTCCTTCAGGGATTTGGACTGGAGAGGACATTTTTGCGGTGTGCGAGGTTGATTGGGAGAATGGACGGAGGATTCGGGTGAAGAGGGATGCCATGAAAGATATAGAATTGTATGTCGACGAGAGGAAGGGCAACGATGATATATAAGTGTTTGATGTAGCTGTATAAGAGCTTGTGTGGAGTCCGGGGAAGGGTGTGGATATCACTGCGATTGCGCAATTGCGACAGAATGGAGGGGCAATTGCGACAGTTGGATTGAGTGGATTTTATGAGTGTCGGATTTGGAAGGAGAAGAGGGAAAAGAATAAAAATGAGTCAATTTTATATGCGGACGGCAGATCAGAAATATTGAGGGGGAAAAATCCAGCGGTGAGGGGAAAGAATTATTAATCTGAAGCATCAAAAGGGTGATTCCAAATGCAATGCGAAACTCTAGAGATCGATGACGGGAAGTGCGGGAACTGACGTCTTCATGCAGGGATTTGGGGAACGCCACTTGGGGTGAATTCCAAATCCCGTGTGGGATATAAGGGTTAGGGTCTTTATAGGGGGAAGGGAAAAGGAGTGACTCCTGAATATCAACAGATGGTTTTTTGCCCACTACAAGAGGGGACTAAAGCAAGGAGAGGTCGATTTAAAGTGAAATAGCAGATCCTGGCGAGTTGAGGTTTTCAGCGTAACCCCAGCCAAGTTACCGACGCCCTGGTACTGGATATTGTCGCCGTTTCTCGAGCTCCACTTGCTTGTGATACTGTGCCTCCCTGTGTCTAGGTTGCATAGGAAGTGCATCTGGGTTCTGCAGATCCGCAGTGGGTGTGCTTTGGTCTAGTTAGTGGTTACTTTATATGGAGTCTCTTGGGGATGGATAAAGGACATGGTAATCTCAAGACCTTACCTCATCATAATTACTTCTTAAAAATATGAACACTTTTGCGAATAAAATATAGGTATACCTAGGTATTCCGTAGTATGGATGTGTAATCAGAAATTAACAGATCGGTGAAAGATGTTGACATGGGTTTCTGGAGTGGAGTTGGGTAGTTTCAAAGTGCCCAACGCTACTGCCTAGATACGAGATTTTTCAATTTTTCAAAAACTCATCTTCAAACACAAAAACAAGCCATCTCCAAAATGTCCGAGTCCGAGTCCGAAGCACCGGTCCTACCTCCCCGGCGAGGGCCCAGAGGCTACGAATACACCCAACTCCCCCCTTTCACCATCAGAATCCTGAATATCTCTGGTGGATCAGGAAATGACCCCCTCATCTGCAGTCTTGAGCCTTTTCCCATCGAACAGGTACCCTCCTATGAGGCTCTAAGCTACTGCTGGGGTGACCAGACCGAAAAGCATGAAATCCTCCTAGATGGATTCAAATTCGACGTCGCAACAAACCTCCACTCGGCACTTCTCCGTCTTCGACTTCACGACAAACCTCGCCTTCTCTGGGTCGACGCAATCTGTATCAACCAAAATGATGTCCAAGAGCGCAACGTCCAGGTTTCATTTATGAGAAGAGTCTATCAACGCGCAAAATGCGTCTTGATATGGCTAGGCGGACCCATCATAGTCAAGGGTGAGGAATTATGGTCCATCCCACCACTTATCGAAGCCGCCGACTTGAACCTCACCCGCAATGACCTTCCAATCCGTCACGGCACCAAAGGATGGATCAGAAACGTCATAATCGCCGAATTCCTGGTAGGAGGAGACGACCTAGAAGACAAGCAATGGAACGCAGTCATCCAAGCTTTGATCTTTCTTCTTCAAAGACCCTGGTTCCTTCGCACTTGGATCATACAGGAAGCCGCTCTAGCCAAGAACGCAACCGTAGTATGTGGGAGTCACTTTGTTGATTGGGAAACCTTCTGTCGGGCAGTAAGCTACGCCATCGATTTAGACTACTTCGCCATGACTAGCCCGGAAATCTACAGCGCCATTCGCAATATTTACCGAGCCAGACAACAGATTTCCTCTGGACAATTCATTAAGCCCCTTGATCTCTTGGCCAGTTTCCGCATCTTTCAAGCAACAGACCCACGAGACAAAATCTTTGGCATCCTCGGTCTGCTCAACCCTTCTGATCTTCAAAAAATGCATTTTAAGCAACCCAATTACTCCATGTCTTTGCCAGACGTATATACACAGCTAGCTATAGACTGTCTAACTCTAGAAAACAACCTCGATATCTTATCAATGGCAGGCGAATCCTCTTTTGATTCTCTCCCATCCTGGGTACCAGATTGGACTTTTCACCAAGACGGACTCAAACCCCTCCATCCCCGATTTTTATCTACCCTCTCCTTTGGTAATTATCGACAGCTTTCCCCTCAATCAGCAAGCTGCGACACTCCCTTGACCTTTTCCATCTCCTCCGACAAGAAATCCCTCGTTCTATCAGGCTACATCTTCGACACAATAACCCAAGTAAGCCAAGTCTTACTCAGAGACTATGTTCACTCAGACGAACACCATCCCATTCTCCATTCTCAATCCGAAATATTCTCGAGCGATGATACTTTTTATTTCGATCCCGAAGTCGAGGCCGCAATAGCTGTTTCTCAGGAATGGGAGGAAATGTGCAATACCACTGTCACATCTGAACCCCCTCAAGAAGTCTTCTTTCGAACCGTACATGCAAATAATTACCCAGGAGGAAACATAACGCTCACCCGTCAAATATTCGACATTTGGCATCAACCCTTTCGTGATGCGGCACGATTAGTAGCACTCTACCGTGAGGGTTTAGCTTTGGCGGAAGAACGTAGTAGCCAAGGAAGGAGGAAATTAATGACTAAAGGCGCGAAATGGCTCGGGAAGTATGTGCCGGAATTTGGAAGGTTTATGAAGAGTTGGGTTAAGAATGTCTGGCCGACGACGATGCAGCATAAGCCTACTATGCTTGGGTTACATAGGGTTATGATCAAGACTGAGAAGGGATATGTAGGGTTGACGGGGAAGGGGGTGGAGGTTGGGGATAAAGTTGGGTTGTTTAAGGGAGGGAGGATGCCGATTGTTTTGAGGGAGACTGAAGGGAAGTGGAGGGTTGTTGGGGGTGGTGATGTTTATTTGCATGGGGTTATGGCGGGAGAAGGGTGGGATGAGGGATTATGTGGAGAGATGGAGATTGTGTAAAAGTAATTCCGTACAGTCTTTGAAACATTACGCATATCACCAGGAGATAGCCCCCACCAGTGACACCACAGAGTTTTGGTGGCCGGTTATTGAGTATAGGCCACCTACCAACGGAGAAGAAACCACGGAAGGGCCTTAAAAACCTTTTCATCAAACGTGGATCAAGATGAACCTCAGAGTGAAAATCATAAAGTGCAGTTCAATTTTATGTTAATCCTGCGCCACAATCACATCCACACGGCAGTTGTAATATTATCACGGTTACACCGAAGAGGATACGCCCGCTCTTGGCGCAATTATACGACGTCGATTGTTCTTGACATATTGTTCACCTAACCCATTGGATTCTTATACCATTTGTGGCAGTCTGATGTTTGCTTGGGATTAAAGGATTGTCTCCCGTATCGACCCCCAAGTTATATGAAGCAACAGTTATTTTTGGATAGCAATTTGATATCTCCCAAGTTCTTCCAGAATGATTCGACATGACCAAAAATCTTCAAACTTGGCATGCACAATTGGCCATGCCACCTGGTTATTTCTTGCAGAACAACCGCTGGCACCAATTATTTTAGACGCCCATTGAAGATCATCTTCAATTGAATTGGTTTAGACAAGGGTAGGATTTTAGCTCAATTGAGATGCAGGTCCATTGTTTCAGTTGAGGCCTTGCTGTATCTCTCAGGGGTTTGAAAATCAATTGTTTTCTGAATTCTGCACAACAAGGCGAGAGGGGAAAAAGAAAAGAGGGAAAGGGTATGACTCCTTCCTCCAATGGGACCAATCGGATAAAGATCCAAATCCCCATCTGAGAAGCGACCTCCACAATCCTCGTGATCATGTGGAGACGCCGTTCGTCGGAATTCTTTCCCAATTCCCTTGGCAATCGAGTTTCTCTCTTCACAACGGTCAAAGTGAGTCGTGCCGTCGTCGGCTTGTGATGTTCGTGGGGTTCCGGGGCTGTCGAGTGGTGCCAACTCGACAGGCATCTGACATTACATGACAGGACATGACAGGTTTTGCAGATGCATAATCAGGGATTGTAGAAGCACGGGTTTTTTTTGTTTTTTTTGCACAGATGAGTTGGCCCACGCTTCTGCGGGTCTCGATGCCCGACGCTTTTTACCATCGACCCATCTTCGTTGCAACTTTTCATTGGACCAAGTGGTTTTAGTCCAATGCACGAGCATGCCTACTAAAATATGAATCTTTTCTCTTCTCCTCTTTGAATTCGGTATTGACTGCTTTCATGTTTCAACCCATTCATCATCAACTCGATCAAAAATGAGACTTCTCAATGTAACCACCCGAGAGGTGGAGGAATTCGACGGAGTTCCCATCCCACCATATGCCATTCTATCACATACATGGGGACCGGAAGAGGTCACCCTCGCCGACTTGGAGGCACTCAACACTCACCGACGGAATCAAGAAAAAGCTCTCAGTTCATCCCTCAGCTCCCCATCTTTTGGCTCTTCAGAACTTCTTTTTCAGCCAGCATCAGTCGATAAAGGAGATGCCATGAGGCTAATGTTGCTGGCCAATATGCTCATGACTTTTCGGAACCAATCAAACAAGTTTCATCACCAGCGCGCTTCACCGTATGCGGCAATCACCAGCGGGTACGACGCCCACCTCCAAGACATGGACGACGACACCAGGAGCCACAGATCTTTTGTCTCTACAGACTCACAACCCCGATCGCCACATTCTCACCCGGTCGAAAGAAAAGCCGGATATCCAAAAATTGAATTCGCATGCGGTCAGGCCGCAAAGGAGGGTTACACGCACGTCTGGGTTGACACATGCTGCATCGACAGGAAAAGTAGCGGTGAGGTTACCGAGGCAATCAACTCAATGTTTTCGTGGTACCAAAAAGCAGCGGTCTGTTATGCCTATCTCGATGACGTAAATCTCGATGATTACACAGCAGGATACAGGACGTGGAACGACGACTTCAACAACTCGAGATGGTTCACGAGAGGATGGACCCTGCAGGAGCTCTTGGCGCCTCGAAAGGTTGTCTTTTACGCCAAGGGATGGCGATTGCTGGGGACAAAATCATCTCTCGTCAAGAATATTCAGAAAATCACAAAGATTGACGAGTTGACTCTTTTGGAACCGAGACTCATTCACAATGCCAGCATCGCTCAACGCATGTCCTGGGCGGCCAAAAGATCCACAACCAGGACTGAGGATATCGCATATTCTCTCTTTGGCATCTTCGGCATCAACTTGCCAATCATCTACGGCGAAGGCGAAAATGCATTTCTCCGTCTCCAAGAAGAAATCATTAAAAGAAGCGACGACCATTCCATTTTCGCCTGGGGAACCTTGGGCCATCCAGACAACAACACAAACCCTCATTTGAACAACATTCCCGTTTCTTCAACAGCGGATATCGACGACATTGACTTTGACGAACTCTCGGGCACGATCGGTATCTTGGCCCGTTCACCAGCCGATTTTGAAGGAATGGAACACGTCGTCGTTTCTCCGCCATCCACTCAAACTATCTCGGATCACACCCTAACCAACAAAGGCCTCCTCATTCAACTCCCAGTCGTCCAAGTCCAATTCGGTCACGCATCAGAGAAACATTATCTTGCGGTACTAAACTGTCAATCCGAAGTCGAAGAATCCCCTCGCATCGGTTTATTACTCACTGAGACTTCCACCCCGAACGTACTCCTCAGAACCAAAACGAGAAAATCTACTCTAGTCTCCCAAAAGGACCTTGTCAATGCCACTCCAAGACAATTTTATATCCCCAACAATCCTGTTTCTTCCGGCACATCAAAACAAAAAACCCAAGGAGTAGAAGAGATTTTGTTTCTCAAGTATCCTGATCTCGTCGCACCGGGGTATGACGTCTTTGATGTTCAAGCAAAACATTCTCAATGGAACAGGGAGTTTTCTACTTTGCGCGTATCAGGCATGGAAGGAAGGGCATTATACCAACTTTGTGTTATAACTTTCTGGAATAAACACATGAAGTCTGGTTTCATTGTGAGAGTTTTGGTTGATGGTGCTACTAGGACTGGATGGGTTGATTTGGTCCAACCGGAACCAGACACAATCTTGGACGCTGAAGGCAAGGGACTAGTGGAGGTTGCAAAGAGGATATGGCAGAACCCAGGGAGAGTTGAGGTGACAGGAGGGAAAAAGACGGTCAAAGTCGAAGTGATTAATCCTGTTCAATGGGAAAAGGATGAAGAGGAAGGAATGAATCAGGGAAGAAGAGGAGGAGGGGTTAGTGTTCGACCTGGAGCGGAGATTAAGAGGTTTGAAGCGGTTACTTTTGTTGAGAAATGGGAAAGGGATTACATGAGGACTGTGCAGGCCAAGATGGTGAAGAAGAATAAAGGGGTTATGGAGTTGAGTATGACGAGTATGTTGTGGATGGCTGCGCCTGTTAGGAGTCATTCGGGGGATTTGGATCAGCCTTCGTGAGGGAGGGATATGAGGTTATGAATTGGTTTTGCATTGGCATTGGGTTGGAGTTTGAATTTCTGAGGATTTTTATTTTTTATTTTGTTTTATTTGGGTTTGGGTTGGGATGGGATATTCAGGTTTGACTTTATATATATATAGTCTGGAGAAGAGCATTGCTCCCTGATGTTTTTGTTTTTTTTTAGTCAAGTTCAGAATGCTATCTAGATTGGCTTCGAATACATTTCTATATATATCATCATCTACCAATATAGTTCAGACGAGACTTGGCAACAAGACCTGACCTGGCTTCAACGTGTAGACCTAAGTATGACAAATGTCTCCGTTCAAATCCATCTCTCGAATGGCGAGATTCAACACATCATTGCTAAGAGTCTCGTTCAGGGAAACCCTTGAATTAAAAGACAACCCTGCTATCATTATTTTAAGCCAAATCTGTTAACCGGTACAAACTTTTAACCTCCAAACGGTCACTATATACGATGCCAAGATAACATCGCAAGACAAGATCCAAGCCCCTTGGAGACGATTCACATCAACTGCTCAACCGAATCAAGTAAACACCAATAACCATCCCAAGATATACACATCAATTTCGATACCCCGAAACAGGCGCCTGTTGATGATACCACGGTTTCGGGAGTGTTTCAGTCGGTATCTTTGCGGGGGATGTTGACGATGTTGATGTGATTAGGTTCGTACCCGTCGGGACGGTCGATTTCCTCCCAGCCGTGCTCGTCACTGTAACGGCTGGTGTTTGAATCACTATAATCGTCGTTGCCGTAACCCTATAATTGCAATCATGGAAGTCAGTTCCTATCAACCTTTAAATCTCAAGAGGTAAGTAAGTATAAATGCAGACTTACTCCCTCGAACTTCTCATTAAACCACCCGCAACACCCCCACCAATCCCAATCGCAAGTATAACCGTCATGATTATAACCAGGATCCAAAATCCACGGGTTGATAGTCCTGATATCCTCTTGGACCCCTTATTTGTGATGTTGGCGTCAAGCTCAATTATGTTTTGTTTATTCGATGAGGGGGGAGGATTGCCGTTGTTATTGATGACTTCCAACTCGGATACATGCATAAATGGCTGTGAAACCGGTTCAAGATCGGTGGTGTCGGGCAGAACTCGATATTTATCATTATTGTCAAATTGGATAACTTCGAGATTTGAATATTGATGCGATTCTGGCTTGGGTTTAGATGGATGTTTCTGGGGTATGGTATCGGTAAATGCACGCGGTTCGTCTGGTGTTGGCATCTTGTTTATATGACTCCGTGGAGAAGACGGCGGGGGAAACAAACCCAACAAAACAACCTTGTGGATTAAAAGAAAATAGCAAAAGTTATGTGTTGATTTTTGTGTGACAAGGCTCCAGAACTGAAGGGGTGTCTCATTCTCATCGAGCTTCAAGTTGTACAATGCGACCATGCTGTTGTGTAAGTGCTCACATGGTCTTGTGCAATGGGATCGTGTGATATTGTACCGGTTATTATAGACTAAAAGAGAACAAAACATGGGAGTTGACTTTGCCGAGTGTTGAAGCTGATGAACTCTTCACTGGTATTGTGGCGTGTAAAACCAGCAGACATGTTGGGCAAGTACCTAGTAAGGGCGGTAATTCAAGAAAACCATTTGAATGAGATCATGTATATTTCCATCATAAAAACCTAGATACCATTACGTTCATCACCTCATAAGTAGGACGACACGCAAAACAATGAAACCCAAAATATTTTGCCCACCACCGTATCCTTTTGTCCTAATAACATAAAGATGCTGACAGCCGCCCTTAGGGCCATCAACTAACATATACGCTCCCGAGGACCTTGAAATTCTTATCAGAAGCACAAACAACAACCACACCCCCCTGTTACTCCCCCGCCTACCCCCTCCCATTCCCCAAACTAGAAACCCTCATCGGCAACCTAGGCCTCCCAGGTCCAACCTGCACAAACCCTCCCTTCGGCATTCCCTCCTCCTTCCTCTCAAAATCCACCTCAACCCCAGGATGCGTCTCCCCCGGCGAACAAGACAAAGTAGCCAATTCTCTCGTCGACCCCCCTTCATCATCAAGACAATCATTATTATTATTATTACTTATAATAATCCTCCTTGATTTCTTCGAGTAAGAAGCTGAATAATAAGACGAAGCACCCGTCTCTGTGCCCGTGTCTCTAGACCTCGAAGAAGACGAGAAGTATGCTGGGAGTAGATAGCCAAGAGGTAACCGACAGACGGGGAGACAAGCGCATATTATTGCTAGCTGGACTTCTATCATTGTCCATATGGAGGAGTCGATGGCGTCTAAAATACGTTAGCATATATGATGGTGTGGGTGAAGAGAAAACAAACAAGTTATATCAGGACTAGTAGAACTAAAACTCAACGTCTGCATCCTCAATATTGAAGTAATAGTCGTAAATAACCCCAAAGCAAAAACAATAATCAATGCCGATTTTTGTGCTTTTGGAAGCTTAGAAGAATAAATAGGATGCATCGGCAAAGCCAGGATAATAATATCGGTCGCAATGGAAAACCCCGCGTTGGCGTACCAATTGGATGTTATGCTGATGCATGTACCCGGAAGGGACTTATCCCATGCTTTGGGAACAGGGGTGCATTGCCATATTGACGAAGCGGTCGTGCCTATCATGTAGAGGATGATGAGGGTTATGAGGGCGTAACAGGTTATTCTGAACCATTTTGAGGGAAAAATACGGAGGTAGAGGAGGAGGATGGAGGTTTTGGTTAGGTTGATTGAGAGTTTGTACAAGGCTTGGGCGACGTAGAAGAGCTAGGGTAGAATACATAACTGTCAATAGAGTTTTAAGGGGAAGAGGGAGTGAGGGAGTGTGTATATACCTTCAAAGTCATAAGCTTGTTTGGTCTTGTCAAGTTGGCAATGTGTTGACCGAAACCATATGAACATGCTGCCATCATGAGTACCGAAACAATTGTTGCAAAAACAGACGAGGCCAGAATAGACCAATCATCCCAGCCAAGTCCCTTCCATCCTCTGAGTTTGATGCGAGCCCAGAGTCGAACAACAACGAAGAAGGGTGTCAAAACAAAAAACACAATACACGGGGCTTGTATCTGATATGCCCTGTTATCTCCAGGCAAATTCGCAGATGCCATGATCAATGTCGGGTCGTCAAGTCGTCGTGTGTTACAGAAACAACAATTCAATAAATTTAATGCAGGAACCCGACAGACAGGGACACAAGCTCAGATATATCAAGTCACAGAGACCCCCCACCCGAGACCAGTCGAGTCTCTCCTCGCAGTGAGACTCGACACTGCCAAATTTTCATGAACCACTGAGACATGGCGAGCTGACACAAATGTACATCTCCATCTGACCGTATGCGTGGCGCTGGAAACAAATACTTAATCTAGTCTTCCGAGAGGTAAAAAACTCTGACGCCACCAAGCGGAATAGGGAGGTACATGTACGTACAAAGAGATCGAGTCCTGTCGATCAATGGCCGATTGCTATTAGATGGTACAGTTGCCAAGAAGATAAACAAAATGATACATCACTTTTTGTATCTGCATGTCTCAGAGCATCGACAACAATATAATACCACGCTATTCCACGTTGAGAGTGTGATATCTAAATCCTGTCATTCAGCTGGGTCTCAAAAGAAAAAAAACTGAAAGTTGGAAATGGGATGATGGTCAGTGCAGGGGAGGGAGATCATCATGTAAGGGCGAGCGGCGGCGGGAACTTTTGGCGCCATTTCCCCCCCTCGGGTTTTCGTATCCTGCATGGTCGGATCATTTTTTCGTTTCTTGTTTTTTGGCGCCTTATTAAGGTGAAAAATTTGATCAGAAAAAGGAAGGAAGAAAAGAAAATGAGGAAAAGCCGAGCTGAGTGAGAGTCTGTATTGGGAATTCCACTTACACCGAGTCGGGGTCTGTGAGTCTGATCACAGGGGGAACAAAACATCCGTGATAAAATAATGAACAGCCTCACAAACAAACTTATCTGCCTTCCACGACAGGAAAGGTGGAGTATGGCGGTACTTTTCACTCCCGTGTGTCTGGGTTAATTTATTACCAAGTGACGCCGACAAGATTGCCACCCCGAATATTTTGATGTCTCACACACCTCCCATCACCATCTTTCTCCTACATCCTCCTCTGCGAGACAACCGACAGCCAACTGAGTCAAGGAAAATGAAGCCACTCACCTTATTTTGGGCTTCAGTCCTCACTCTCTTCCCCCAAACGGCACATTCGACCTCTTGCACCACCACCACAACACCTCTCCCCCAAACAGGAATAATCCTCACCGGTCCCTTCCCCTCCAACCTCCACGGCTCAAACTTCACCTACTCCCATCCCATCAAACTCTACCGTTTCGTCTCCCAAAACAGCCCTCAAGAAATGGCATTTATCGACCTTCCCCCTTCTTCCCCTTCTCCTCCCGCCACCAAAAAAGTAGCCCTCCTCCTCCACGGCAAAAACTTTTGTTCCACAACCTTCACCCCCACCGCCCTTCTCCTCAGCACCGTCGGCTACCGAGTCATCCTTCCCGACCAACTCGGTTTCTGCAAGTCATCAAAACCCGGCCTTGCCTACCAATTTTCCTTATCTCAACTTTCCCTCAACACCTTTAACCTCTTATCAGCCCTCAACCTCACCTCTTCCCCTCTAACAATAATCGGTCATTCCCTTGGCGGCATGCTAGCAACACGATTTTCCCTCCAATATCCCTCCCTCCCTAAACATCTTATTATGATAAACCCCATCGGCCTAGAAAATTATCTATCTCTCGGCGTTCCCTACCCATCTATAGACAGCACCTACCTCACCGAAAGATCCTCCAATTACTCTTCCATCCGTGCATACCAACAATCTGTCTACTATCAAGGTCAATGGTCTTCCAAATACGACGAACCAGTTAATATGCTAGCAAATATCTATCAAGGATCCCAAGCAGAGGAATTTGCCTGGTGTCAAGCCAAGATAGTTGATATGGTATTAACTCAACCTGTCTCGCACGAGTTTGGACAGATCAAAGTGCCTAAAACTCTATTGCTGATAGGAACAAAGGATACCACTGCTATTGGGAAACAAGGGGCGCCAAAGGATGTCCAGGAGAGATTGGGGAGGTATGATCTTTTGGGGAAGGAAATTGCCGGGGTGATACCGAATAGTACGTTGATTGAGTTTGAGGGGATGGGACATGTGCCTCAGATGCAGGATGAAAAGAGGTTTCATGAGGCGCTGGTTGGGTGGTTGAGGGAGAATTAATCGAGGAGGGAAGTAGAATGTTGTGTTTGTTGATCGGGAACCCTGTAAAATAATATCGGTCTGTAATGTATCAGTAGTATATAACCCAGCAAAAATAAACATGACTGTCACCCAGTATTGGAACCAATCGTTGGGAATCGACCTTTGGAATCGATGAACTGATTCTGAATTGTGTGACCTGTTTCTCATGCAAGTGGTATTTGACTCCCAAGCACGCCGCGACCAGAAATGCAATAAGCGGACCGACCCAGCCCATAAAGACCTCATTTTGTTTTTAAAATGGCCTCTTTCCATCCCGATAAATTACTCGACTCCCTTTTCTTATTCTATGTAAAAAAGGGGAGGGCAAGCAGTCGTGAACCAGAATCGTTTTTGTGTCCTCTCGAAATTCCGAATGCCAGAAAACCCACGCCCAAACTTAAAAATCCCAAAATTTACATGACGACACCGGAGTTGCTGGCAATACGGGGCCAGAGCTCAGCAGCCTCCTTACCGACGGGGCCGGTGATGGCAGAGCCCTTCATCTCACCCTTGGGGTTGACGATCTGTAAAAGACAAATAAAATTAGCACCAAAAACAGTTTCCCTTCCCTCAAGAACGAAAAACACGTACGACACCAGCGTTGTCCTCAAAGTAGAGGAAAACACCGTCGAAGCGCTTCCAGGGCTTGGACTGGCGAACGATGACGGCAGGGTGAACCTTCTTGCGGAGCTCAGGCTTGCCCTTCTTGACGGTGGCCATGACCATGTCACCGACACCACCGGCGGGCAATCTGTTGAGGCGGGCACCGATACCCTTGACGGAGATGATGTAAAGGTTACGGGCACCAGAGTTGTCGGCGCAGTTCATGATGGCACCACTGTGTTTCTTATTAGCGACCGAGATTCCATATTGTTTTCGAGAAAAATGTCGAGTCGGGGGTAATTTCGATCGAGATCGTTCGTGCTCGGAAGGTGCTCGTCAAAGGGAAAAAAGATTCGTAACATACACGGGAAGACCGAGGGTCATCTTAAGCTTGCCACCAGGGGCACCACGGCTGTTTGCATTTCGTTAGCCAAGATATAACCAGAAGATGATGAATCCGTCGCTCGTCTGCAATTTTCGAGAAGTCATCGCCGTTGTTGTCGTCAACCCGCCGTCCCAATCGTCCAAATCCTCCTCTTTCCAGACAAACCCCCGCCTGTAATATTTTCCATCTACCCTTCTACCCAATCGTTGGCGACGGCGAGTTCCGAAAATCGGCGATTTCTTGCTTGAAAAATGCTTCTTGAGCTATGAAGCAGCATAAACTTACGATAGCTTGGCCATTGCGAAGGTCTGTTGGCGGAAATGCGACTTGACGTTGGGGTGTCGAAAATTCGGGATTCGCAAGGCACTCTGGAAAATTGACGGCTTCCGCGATAATTTTTGGTGTGGACCGCAAACCCTACCGATTTGTGAAGAGTCACGTGCTTATTTGTGGGCGGTCAGCAACAAGATCCCTAACCCTTTTGACATTTTGTTTACAGCCGGCCGGCGGGGTGGTGAATGCCCCACTTCAGATTTGCCCCGCATTTCTCCAACAACTCCAACCAGAAAAGATTGGGAGCTCTTCACGCGCTGTCCACAAGTTTGGCAATTTCATTCAGCTCATTCTTTCTATGTACAACCTCTCCAAGTAAATGTCACTCACTCCGGCTTTCTCCCCTCCACACTCCCAACAACTCTCATTTCACCCTTTGCTTCCCTACTGGCGCCCTCTTTATTCACAAACTTGAGAGGCCTGTAAACTGGATTCCACATTTGCTCGCGAATCCACTCATCCAAATCCGCCTCAACCTCAGGAATCCCCTCTTCTATCGCAACACCCTCTTCCACTGCAGCCTGGATAACCTTTCGCGCCACACTCACACTCACATCCCTCACCACGTCTACTCCTGGAAGCAGCGGCACCGTGTCATCTCTGAGTGCAGGACTCATTTCAACAACTCCGTTGACAGCCGCCACAAGCATCTTATCCGTCAACAATTTTGCTCGAGACAGAATTGAGCCAAGTCCAATACCAGGAAACACAACGCTGTTGTTGCATTCAGCAATCTCAATCTCGAGTTCTTTACCGTTTTCTCCCCATGGCCCTTTAACCGGCTTAAATGGGCTGCCTGTCGCAACGAGAGCCTTCCCGTTTGTCCATTCCAGGAGATCAGCGGGGACGGCTTCATGAAGCCGTGTGGGGTTTGAGAGAGGGAGGATGATGGGACGATCAACGTGCGAGGCCATTTCCTGCACAATCTCTTTGGTGAAGGAGCGAGGCACCGTGGAAGTTCCAATAAGGATGTTGGGTTTGACTTGCTGAACCACGGTCATTAAATCCCGGCCCTTTCCCTTCCATTCATCCTCGGACTTGAGGTACGGCCTTTGAGCGTCAGTGGTGTTATCGGTGTCCGAGGCCAAAATTCCCGGCTTGTCGATGAGCCAAATCTGTTTTGCTGCCTCTTCCTTGCTGATGCCACGCTCTGTGGCAATAGCATCACGGACTTGGTCTGCAATTCCCACACCAGCAGTTCCCGCACCAAAGATCACCAAGCGGACATCTTCAAGCTTCTGTTTCGTAACGTGCAAGCCAGCAAATATTGCTGCCAGCGTCACGCAACCGGTTCCCTGCACATCGTCGTTGAAGCATGGAATCTGTGGCCGATACTTGTTAAGTAGACGCCTTGCTGTGAGTTGTCAGTTTATGCTTTCCTCACTGGCGAACAACTGCACTCACCATTCCCAAGCCCGAAATCCTCAAAGTGAAGGTATGCCTTGGGATATAACTCCCTAACCGCCTTGATAAATGTGTCAACGAAGTCATCGTACTGCTTCCCACGGACTCTCTTCTCCCTCAAACCAAGGTACAAAGGGTCATTGAGTAGCTTCTCATTGTCAGTGCCGCAATCCAATACCACAGGTAGGACTCTGTTTGGGTGAATACCCGCGCATATTGTCGTAAGAGCAAGCTTTGCGATGGAAATGAGAATTCCCCCACAACCTTGATCACCAATGCCCAGAATTTCCTCGCCGTCCGTGACAACAATATAATCGACGTCATCAGCCAAGCCCCAGAGTGAAAGATCATGGTGAACACGATCTACATCATGTATGTTGAGGAAGATTCCCTCCGGTTGTCGAAAGAGACGAGAGTAATTCTGGATAGCGTCGCCTTCGGTGGGAGTATAAACCACATTGAACATTTCCGGGAGGTGGTCGTGAAGGAGCCTAAAATACAAGACATTATTTTGTTCCTTCAATGAGGTCAAAAAAGTATTCTTTGCCAAATCATCAGGTCTAGCAGAGTATTGTTCATACGCCCGCTGGACCTGCTGATCGAGGGTTTGGACTCGAGGAGGTAAAAGTCCAGACAGCTCAAAATCTCGACGTTCATCGGGAGTGAACGCAGAACCTTTGTTGAAGTATTGATGTTTGAGGAGTACGGTGCCCTTTAGAGCGCATTCTAGAGGGCCGGTTGAAGAAAGGGGGAGGTGCCCGAACTTAGAAGTGGAAGACATTGTGGCTGATGTGATATGAGACATACAGCACAGGAAATATGTGAGGTCCGGGTGTGTTTAAAAACAATATTCAAAATTTTTGAGGATTATCCAGTTCATCCCGTTTTTTACTCTTTGATCAGGTTCATCTTGAGTTTTGTTTTTGGAGAGAACGATGACGTAGTCGTTTCCAACCAGGAAGAAGGTGCTCGCCGGATCCTGCTGAAGGTGGTGGTTTTCCCCGCACTTTTATCGGTCCCCGTCGGTCATCCGAACAACAATCACACAGCACAGCAGTATCAAGTTTAAAGTCTAAAATGTCGGGTCGATTGGAGCCTCGCCTCTTTGAGATTTCTACTTAAAGTAGGTAGAGGCGCGGACTATGATGGCCCATGAGGTTTTTCGTCTAGCAGCATTGGTTTCCAACACCAGGATGACTCCTGGCTTCCGTCAAACAGCCCCTTCAAAGACCCAAACACAAGACGTGCAGAGAAGCGAAGGCCCTCCCGAGGGAGGATCTCTGGGATTTTGAGAAGATTTTCTCCGAGCGGCTGGGATGACGGTACTGCGGGTGTTGGGGAGAGAGAAGAAGAGAGTAAAGTACCTACCGTTTCCCCCAAGTAATTAACTGCCGGCGCCTTTATATCGCCATCATGGCATGGGGATCTTGCACGGTGTGTTTCTTGCACCTGCTTTTCTTCATCAAAATTGTTTGGCAGAGAATTGGATTGGAGGAGACAAAAATTTCAATTTTGGTTTGTCCTCCCTCAAGCACGGACCACTACAGCTGTTAACTCTTGGCTCCCAGCTGGCAACTCTCTTTCCCCGTCCCCTCCACTTCCCCCAATTCCCCCAACAACCTCACCCTCACAAATCATCCCAATCCCAATCCCCATCCCCATTCCCACGATCCGTTTCTCCCTCACCATCATATAGTCACGCACCCGCCACACATAGCCCATCATGCACAGCCGCCGGATTACTACTCGCACTCCCCCAATCAAACCCCATAATCCTCTGTCCCAACTCCGTTGATCCATCCGCCCGTAAATAATCCGACGCAACCGGAAAATACCACCAATCCTGACTCCTAAACGCGTTGCCAGTCAATTGACTTATCGGATCGTTCCATCCGGTGTTTCGATCCTGATAATGAGCGTGTTTGGACCAAGCAACGTATACTTTTGGGTGATCCCTGTTTTTGAGTCCGTTGTTTCCTCCCCTAGGCAAAGTTGCGTCTTGAGTGGAAAATGTGTTTTGGATTGATGCCCAGGGAATGGATTGGTAGCCTGAGTGTTGAGAAAGTAAGAGAGTTGATGGGGTCCAGGTTGTGTTTGGGTTGAGGGACCAGATTACTATTACTCTTTCCCAGTCGCTGAAATAAGGTTAGTTGGAGGGTAAGTAAGGAGGAAGAGGCAGAGAGGGAGAGTTACTATCGATGTCCGAATATTTGATCTGGGGTGGTGCCGTCTTTTTCGTAGAAGAGGTTGTATACAACTCTTATCTCTGTTGGAGTGCAGCGGTTGTAGGAGTAGTAGACTGGGAATGAAGGACCGGGGTTCGAGATGCCAATTCCTGGTTGTCGACAGTTACACCCTACATTTGGATAATCGCAGAGTCCCACGGAAGGGGTTTGGGTTCCAATAGCTGTTGTGGCGTTTGTTGGGTAGCAGGGGGGACGATTCATTGCTTGACCAAAGAAAAACATTGGTTGGGCTAAGAGAGCTAAAGAGATGCCGCCTTCGTTGAGGAGGGATTCCATTGTTAGGGAGGGAATTGGTGTTACGGCGGCTGAGGGGAGGAAGAGGGCTGCCAATGGCAGGAGGAGGAGGTTGCGGGGGAACATTTTGGGGGCGTGATGGGTAAGGATGAAGGAGGTTGTGAGGATGGGGTTTGTTGAGGTTCTTATACAAAGGTGAGTGGACAGGGGTTGGATAATGGTTCCCGTGATGCAGGCTGAGGGCGTAGATGGCTGTGATTGGATGGTGACAACCCAAGTTGGACATTGTACCGAGCGATCACTGTACTAGTTTACGCTCACTTGTGCAGTGTTACATGGGTCTTGGGAATTAGGTAAGATCACTAGGATGTATGCGAATGGGTTGCTCGTATAATTATACGCCTGGAGGATTGTATTGGACGCCGGGTGACAATTTCCTGACCATATAGTAAGCCAAACATCATTTATCCAATTTCCTATGCTGATTTGTATCAGTAATATTGAATTGTCATATATTTTGTGATCTGAAAGTCATGGATGGGATCAACAAGACAAGGTCGAGGTCATACCTTCCCGTCCCTGGCTGTCAATGAGAGTCCGAGCCCGAATTTCCGAGCAAGGAGGAACTTCCTGCTTCGAATCCAAGCTTCCCATTTGATTTTGGCAAGCGCTCCTGGTTCTCGATCTGCTAACCTTTTGAGATTTGCTGTGCACTCAAGTTTCAATCATGGAACCAATTCATCTCTCAAATGCTCATCCGCCAGTAATCATCAAATCAGGCTGCCATCAAAATGATTCTCATCCTCTTCATCCTCGCCCTTTTCCTCCACCGCGCCTCCTCCCAATACAACCCAAATCCAGCCAATACCAACCCCTGGTCCTTGGCCGCAACGATCGTCACAGAGACAGTCTGGACGATCTGCACCGTCGAGGAAACCCAAACAGTTAGCCATGACGCTTCCCCACCCATTTTTGAAACCACCAAATTCACAGCCTGTCCGCAGGTAATTGAACAGCTTGCTTCACCAGCAATCGTCACAAACATTGTGCTTCCCGATGCAGAGCAACCCGTACTCACCAGCGTCACGGTGCAACCTCCTACCTCATCGACATCATGCTATGACCTACCTACTCCGACTTCCTCTCTTGAGGTAATTGCTTTTTCAGCAAACGATATTTCTAGAGACGCCAATACAGACACTTCTGAACCAGTCTTTTTTTACGTCGGGAATAACGCCACTTCCCCGGAATACGTAGGCACTTTTATCGACGGTAATCAACTCCTGTTGGACTTGTCTCCTGATGCATCCGCTGCCGGCCGAGTAGCGATTTTGCTGGCCGGAGGGGAATCACTCGTTTTTGATCAGACCGGGGTTCATCACTACGATGCCGGATGTACAGCGGGTTCGTCTCTCGTTATACCCAGCTTTATGGATCAGGTTCTTTCCATTGCCTCTGCACCGAATATTCATTTCAATGAGCCAGGGCCTGTCAGCGGCGGATATGGATCTGGTCATGCACTCGGCAAACGTGAGATGCAGTCAAAGAACTTTACGGTTCAGATTGTGGTGGAATCTATTATTGACGCGGAATTGCAAGGTCCAAACATGACTTGGGGTCTTTCGCCGTGTACGTTTATTTCGCGGACTCCGGGACAGGGGGAGTGGCCTGTTTTTACTTGGACTTGTGACTATCCTGGGAAGCAGTCGCGGGAAAAGAAGTGTGAGATGGCTTTCTATAATTGGCTAAGGCCTAGATCCCCCAATTCGGTTTCTGGTCGGGGATTGATTCAGTCTGGGGATGATTTGTTTCAATACCTTCCTCGGTTTTAGGGAATGGTTGGAGGGTCTTTGACGAATCTGTTGCCTGGGGTTAGTACTGACATGCAGACTGGGATGAAGTGGTTGAGTGCAGCTCAGAACGCGGTTATTGACGTTGCTGAGTTGGGAGGAGAGTCGGTTTGTGAGGTTTTGCACGCGGTTGATGAGTATAAACTGGTGATGCGTGATGCCGGACTGAGAGAAAAGGGAGGACAGCATACTGTTGGAGCGTATGTGAGTCCGCCTCTTGATACTGTTGTCGGGACTCTGGCTAGTCATACAACGAGGATGACAAAGATGCCGCCTAGAGCTGTCGTGCCGAGTGCAAAGAGTATTGCGGTTAGTTTGGAGAATGTGACGATTAGTAAATTTTCGACTACTGGTGGATCGAGTTTTCCGGGCAAGACTGGGGGTGTTAGTTGGAGAGGGGAGGTGACGGCGGTTGAAACGATGAGGCAAGCCGAGAGCGTGACGGTGATGCCGAACACCGAGGTTACCAGAGTCATGCAGTAAGGTAAAGGTGGCGAAAGTGGTTTGGAGGGATATGATTATGGTTAAAGATGTTTTGGAGGTTTGCAATGTTTATGAGATTTTGGATGGTATTATTATGATTTGAAGAGATCCGGGAATAAAAGGATTTATATCATCTCCCTTGCGTCAGGTTACCAGGTGAGGCTGTGTTTCGGACTTTCGGTGAGTGGAATGCGCTTATTATTGGATCACTCCAAAATAAATAGTTCATATTTCTGTCCGAACACCCCACTTTCTTTTTCTTTTTGTTTCGGCAACTTTATTTTTTGGAAGGGGTTCAAAAAAATCACCTGAGTCCATTCTGAGGAGGGATAAACTCGGGGTTTTGCGCGGCACATTTAAACTTAATCTTTTCCCTTTTTTTCTTTCTAGCTTATATACCTGGTGTTATTTTTGCATTTCTTTCATCTTTTTTGCCTTGATCAATCCTCGATATCATCCGGAGATTCAGAGTGAACATCAATCCTCCGATCAACATGTCAAAACCAATATTATTACCGAGCCGCTCCTACCCAATCGGACGATTCTTTTTCATTCTTCTCATAGCATTACTAGCAATTCCAATCCAAGCCGAAGAGGCATCAACAGCAGCGGACTTGTCGATACAAGCGGCAAACCGTCTTCAGAACTTTTATTTTCAGCTCAGGAACCAAACTAAGGAATGCAAGCATCGTCTTGCCAATGGATTTTTTAACACTGATGATAGTTCTGGAAGTGAGTCATCCTTTTCTTCCCCAAAATATACATGTTGTTATTGACATGTGAAAAAAGCAACCTCTTACTGCGCCAACTCCAACAAAAAACCCTCTGTCATTTGGATCCAAGGCAAAAAGGGTTCTCTGTCAAATATGGATATCGACTGCGACGGTATTCAAGGAGGATCAGGAGATGACGGTCGTTGTTCAGTGGAATTATCACCGGATTATCAAGCTGAAACGGCATTTAAAGATACTATCCAGAGTTACAATGTTGGGATTTCTGATCTGAATAGCTATGTACATCCTTATGTTGTTTTTGGAAATGTTGGATCAAAAAAGGGATGGAAGAAATTTGATCCAGAGAAATATGGGATGAAACCTTTGAGCGTTATGGCTGTTTTATGTGGTGGAGGAAAAATTGTTTGGGGGGTATGGGGGGATATTAATGGTGACGATGGGGATAAACCGGTTGTGGGGGAGGTTAGTATCGCTTTGGGGACTGCTTGTTATGGGGAGAGGAATATTACGGGTGGGAATGGATATGATGGGGAGGATGTTTTGTATTTGGGGTTTACGGGGGATGAGGCTGTTCCTGGAGGAGGAGGGGCGAATTGGACTGCGGGGGATTTTGAAGGGTTTGAAAAGAGTATTAGAGGACTGGGGGAGAGGATGGTTTTGAAGATGTTGAGTGAGGATTCTGGGGGGAGGGAGAGGGGGGTTGGGGTTGGGATGGCGGTTGGGGTTGTTGTTTTGTTGGCGGGTTGGATGGTTTTGTGATTTGTGTATTTTGAGGAAAGATATTTAATGCTATTTTGGTATGGAGATTTGGTGACTGGGAGATTCAGACCACCTATCAAGGGAAAATGAACCACGCGAGGGTGTTAGAGGTGTTCTCATCAGAACGTGGTCCAGGATTAATCTGATGCTATTTTGGTTCTTATCGGCATGACATCACGATTTGATGGATAGCATCGGCCATGTGAATAAACTAATGGAGACTTTTAAGGGGTTCGCCCATGGTACGGCGGCGTCTGCAGTTGAGTCATGAAGAGTGACGAAGGGCTCAAACAATTTCTCTCTTCCCTCGAATAAAACACATAAATCATCACATCCATCAAACCACCCCAGCCATCTCATTCCATCAAACAAAATTCCATCAAAAATGAAGACATCACTGGGAGCAATGACAATGGCTGCCGCCGCCATGGCCGCAGCCCAACAAGCAGCTCTTCCATTCTGCGGTGTATGTCTTGCTCTCCCCATACACCCTCCCATTCCACCACCATCTACACTTGACACTGACAGCAACAGCAAATATGCATCCAAAACATGCTCTCCCAAGGCCCCTTTCTCGGCTGTCCCTACTCCGACCCTACCTGCCTCTGCAGCAATCCCAATTTCGGCTACGGAGTCCGTGACTGCGCTATGCAATCCTGTGCCCCGATCGACGCACAAGTCGTCATAGTCCACGGCATCAACTACTGCGCCGGAGTTACCCCCCTCCGTCCTTCAACAACAGCGGTTTCCACCACCACCATTAGTGTCATCCCGCCCACTCCATCTTCCTCTTCTTATACCGTCGTTGAGATCGATTCAATCTACAAGGATAAAGACGGTTCAGTGAAGATTTCAACCATGCTTTCTACTCATGGTGCTGAAGTGACCAAGACTTCCATCCATGCTCACGCTGCTGAGGTGACCAAGACTTCTACTCGTGAAGCTGAAGTCGTCGAGGTTGATTCACTCTACGTGGATAAAGATGGGACAGTTAAGATTTCGACCATGATTTCCACTCAAGCTGCTGAAGTCGTCCCTGCTACTACTTCTACTACAGAGACAAAGAAGAGTTCTAAGAAGCTGGAAGGAGCTCAAGTCACTTCGGGAGGGGGGTCAAATCAGGATGGCCCCGATCAATCCGGGGAAGGAAACGAGTATAGCAGTAATACGGCAACAAAGTCTGTTGCGAGCAGCAGTTCCGAGGCTGCTGCTCCTGGGTCTATGTATACTGCTGAGGTGATAGGTTCTCTTGCTTTGGGTGGACTTTTGGGGATGGTCTTGATGGTTTGATTTGGTTATATAAGGCTCAGAATTAGAAAGAGAAAATATATAGATGGGGTTTGTAATATTTTTCTTCTTTTTCTTTTGTCAGACCAAGACCCGCAAGGTAACTAAATAGATACAAAGAGGGGGTATGTTATATACAAAGTTTCGTGAGCATCGTTATTTATAAAAAGAATGTCGAGACCATTTAAGCAGCACCTCCAATACGCTGACCACCCTGAGGAAAACCACAGCCTTGCTTACCGTTCTGGGTATTGGCACCAACTCCGGAGCAGATACCAAAGGCGGGCTTGTCACCAGTGTTGACGAGAGCGCAGCAGCCCGAGCCGCAATCGGCGTCGCTGTTGCAGCCACCGGTGATAAATTGACGACCAGCACCGTTTCCAACATTGCCAGCGCCGGCTGGGTCAGGGGTAAGACCGCTTGGCTTGGGTCCGAGAGCAGCACCAGCACCGGCACCGGCACCGGCTCCGGCTCCGTTATTACCTTGGTTGCCATTGTTGTTGTTCTGTCCATTGCCTGCACCCGCTCCTGCTCCAGCTCCAGCTCCAGCTCCAGCTCCCGCACCAGCACCAGCACCAGCACCAGCACCAGCACCAGCACCACCATTAGGAGTGAACCCACAGCCCTGCTTGCCGTTCTGAGTGTTGGCGCCCACGCCAGAGCAAATACCGAACCTCTCAGCGCCAGTATTCACAATGGCACAACAGCCGGAGCCGCAATCAGCGTCGCTCGTACAACCCCCAGTGATGAACTGTCTGCCGGCGCCGTTGCCGACATTACCAGCGCCAGCCGGATCAGGAACGAGGGTGCTGGGCTTGGGAGTCTCTCCACCAGCAGCTCCTCCTGCAGCTCCTCCACCAGCTCCTCCTGCCGCCCCTCCACCTACTCCTCCGTTATTACCCTGATTGTTGTTCTGGTTGTTATTGTTATTCTGGTTCCCACCCTGGGCACCACCGGCACCTGCACCTGCACCAGCACCTCCTCCACCACTCTCAAAGCCGCACCCCTGCTTGCCAGCCTGACGCTGAGCACCCAATCCTGAGCAGACACCAATTGTCTGGCCACCTCTGGGGAGAGTAGCACAGCATCCCGAGCCACAGTCGGCTGCTCCGTTACATTGTCCTCCAATGAACTGGATTCCTCGGCCATTGCCAATGTTTTTCTCTCCGGATGGATCTGGGAGGTTTTGGCGAGTCGAGAGATTAGGAGCAGCGTTAACGGCAGCAATGGTCACTAAAGAGGGTTAATAAGAGTCGACGAGTCTCAGAATGATTGGACTTACAAGCCAAAGTGCTGATAAAGGTGGTTAACTGGACCATTTTTGGTGTTTAAAGATAGACTTGAATTGGAAAAGAAAAGATCGACTGGCGACTTGGTCTTGAAAGGCAAACGAAAGACTGAAGAAGTAAATATAAAAAGAAAAAGAAAGGGACACCGGGCCCAGAGTGAGTAAATGATAGACTGAAGGAGAAAGATGCTGATGCTGAAGAAATGGTCTCACAAATGAGGGTGGGATTGGTTACATTTATATATGATGGACGGAGTGAAGAGAACTCCGTTTCTGCACCCCAACCTTGAGAAGATCTGCTCCTGGCACTGGCTCAGGGTTTGACAAAAAGGGGATCATTTTTTTTTTTTTGGCGCTCAAGTTCAAGACTTGGTAACTTGAGTCGTGACAGGTTGTGTCTCCCTGAGAAGCAACACACTTGTCGTTTCAGATGTTGATGTTAGGGGATTACCAGACAAATTACTGTCAATGCTAACAAGGATGGGTCAGCAGGCTTGCAGAAGCGCGGGTAACCCCTGTTGTGCGCGTGTTTGGGATGTGGAACACAACGTCTTTGACGCTTTCAGTGAAAATTCCGGGGAAGATAGACGCCGACGATGTACCGTCTCAATTCTGGGTCTGGCCTGGATGATCGTCCCAAAATGCGGGTGATGAATCTTGAAGACTTGGCATCTCTCGCCTTCTTTTCTGAGAGGGGGGACATTGACCTCCTTTGAGGACCTGGTTTTCCCGGGAGGCGGCCGAAGGTAGTACGAAAAGGAAAGGCTTGATCAGGAAAAGAATGGTCACAAATGACAGCCCGTTGGCCGACTATGAGGGTGTTGATGATGAAACTCAACTTTGGGGGGGAAATCCATCTGTTGAATGACAGAAGAAAAAAGCTTTGGCCAAGCCGTCAAAAGTTCCAAAATCTCCAATGATCCTTGAGAGAATCAGCGGATCTGTGGGACATTTCATGAACCCTAAACGGGGTGGAGTTTATGCACAGCTGGTTTCAGCGCTTGGCAAAACTTTGACAGATGCCTTTTTCAGATGGGGAAGGAGGTTTTTTCTCTTTTCTTCTGCTGCAACAGTTTTTCACTGTTCACTTCATTTCGTCCTTGTCAACGAAACTTGCCTTTGCCTTCCCTCACGGACCGCTCGGGAGACCCATTCTGCGGCTGACCAGAAAAAAAGACCTCAAATCGTGTTACAGCCAGAAAGTATCTGAAGGGGGTTCAGAGATTGGGCACCCGCATTTTAAACTCAAAGGTCACAACGGGAAAGGGCAGCCATTTGAGAGGGAAAAATCGAACCATTTTTCGAAAATCTATCACTCTTGATAGCTTTAATATTTGCCCCTGGTTATGATGCAGGAACGGGGAGAGAAGGTTTCGAGATGCCATTCGGCCGTCCAATCACATCCCGTTCCACCCAGACACCATCGCCAAGACCCATCTCAGATGTGTCCCAGACCATCACCCCTGTTTCCACGAAACAGGCAACCACCAGGAACCTCCTACCGGCGATCTTAAAGTCCGAGCACATTTATTCGTTTCTTATGACAACAGGATGATCTTCTCAGATCCCTTTGCATTGTGTAACAAAACCGACTCTTGATCTCTCGGCCGCCGCCCGAACATCAATCTTGACAACCTGCCAGCAAAGCCTCGCTCACAACTTCGCTTTGCCCACGTGCAAATCGTTCCAATCCTCTCTGGTAAACGGAATGTAAGTGGTGCCCTTACCGTGTTTCTCAATCCAGAAAACTTTATCGCTTGGCGCCACTTTGTCGGGATGTACTCCTTCCTGTTTCAGAGGGAGTTTATTTTGCTTATTGTTATGTGTGGAGGATGGCGCCTCTACGTGTCGGAGAAATAGGGGCACGGCGTATCTGGGAAGATGGGTACGCGCATGTCTGGAAAATCAGGTCAGCCTCTTTCTCAGTGGTTATTCCGTGAAAAGACATACCGCAAAAGATCCTGGTGGTCAAATGCCTCCTTCAGGGCTGGGTCGATATAAATCGCTGCCGCACCAGCTTTTCCATCATGGCCGGGTAGTTGAATGCCATAGACATTGGCGTCGAGTACCCCCGGATACCTCCCAAGTACCTCGGACACTTCCGCAGTCGACACATTCTCTCCTTTCCAGCGAAAGGTATCTCCCAATCTGTCGAGAAAGAACCATCTCCCTTCGCTGTCTCTTCTTAGTGCATCGCCAGTTCGGTAGAAGCAATCTCCTTTCTCGAACACGTCTCTAACAAACTTCTTCTCTGATGCTTCGGGGTCCTTCCAGTACCCAGGGAAAGTTCTCTCAAAAGGCACTCTCACCAAAATCTCACCGCCTACATCATATGGCATGCGGTATGCCCAGCCAGTCTTTGGGTCTCTCGCTATTTCTCCTGTTTCCGTGTCAACTGCAACGGGGACGTAATAGTCGTGATACTTCCATCTTTGCAAGAAGCCATGATGCCCAACTGCGTGGGCAGTAAAACTGTTTTTGCTGGGATTGTCAAGTGACAACATTCCTTCTGAGCTGTTAAAAAACTCAAAGATTTGGATGATGCCAAAACGCTCTTTGAAGCGATCCCAGACGTCAGGGCGCAGTCCATTGCCGTAAATAGAGCGGACATTGTGTTGACGGTCGAGTGGAGAGGGCGGTGCAGCGAGGAGGTATCGAAGAGTTTCACCGACGTAAACAAACCATGTTGCTCGGGAAGCAACGATGTCTGGCCAAAAGTTTGACACTGAAAAACGGGGAGCTATGCAGAGGGTATTCCCACAGAGAAGTTCTGCTTTTTGTCAATTATTTTCCCTTTTCTTTGTGGAAAGAAATACTTACGAGCCAGAGCGTTTATTCCTCCGGTTCCGTGGTAATACGGCATGCAGACATCTGTCTTTGTCAGTGTCTCTTCGACATCAATGTCTTTTCTATTCCCACTTACAATATCTCTGTCCTTTTCCCTCAACAGGATTCGTCTCCGCCTTGGTCCCATACCCATGGGCAAATGCAGCAATCATGGGGAGAGCACACCCCTTTGGCATTCCCGTTGTGCCGCTCGTGTAGAACAATGCCATCGGGTCGATTGCGGTGACGCCCTTTCTCAGTTGTTCTGGAGGATTCTCAGTGCTTAAACCCCTGACGTCGTTTAACACCTCTCCGAGTCTAACAAAGCTCACGCCTTCGTCGAGAAACCTTTGCTTAACCTCCTCCATCCTTCCCAGGGCCTTTTCATCGCCATCCATCAGCACGAGAGTGGCGCCGCTGATCTTCAAACAATGAATCAAGGCGTCACCGCTCAAGTGGTAGTTGATCATTGCCGGTGCGGCGCCTATGGCCCAGAGTCCAATCCAGGCAAAGACGAAATCGGCTGAATTGAGCATGAAGAATGCGACGAGGTCCTTTGGCTTGACGCCTTGCGAGAGGAAGTAGTGAGCCCAATGGTTGGACCGTTCAAGGAGCTGGATCCAGGTGTAGGATTCATGGGGAAGTACGCCGGGAGATGGAGAGCGAGCCCAGATTGCCTCGTCGGTTGGGGTAGAGGCTGTGTTTGCTAGAATGAAGTTGTAGGGGGAAACCGAGTTCGTTTTGGCGGCCTGGGCATAGGCTGCTCGGATTTTGCGACGGCCTAGGATCCAACGAAGGTCTTGGTGGATGTTGAGGCGTGCGTCGAGGTAGAGGTAGGAAAGGAGGGCAGAGGATGCTGCGAGGGCGGTTGTGGTGAGGGGTTCCATTTTGGGGATGAGAGTTGTTTAAGGAGGGATGATTTGAAAAGAGCAAGTGGTGGATGAATTGGTGAATGAAGGGTCCTGGTTGGGGACTGCGAATCTCTTAACTGCTGCAACAAATTGGAGTAGTTCCCCGCGCTGCAGCGAGATACAGCGTCCTGTGGCATGGCAACCGGAAGCTGGCTAATATGACCCTGAGGGTATATACGGCTGTGGGGTTACACTCGGCAGATGGATCATGGATGGGAAGTACACGACCTACTTTCCTGATTTGGATCACAACGGCAATGCCCTCAAAAGAATGGATGAGATCAAATTAACACATCTGTGTAGTTTGAAGCCTCGTGGAAGGCTGAAGCCCTGATGACTCACCAATCCCAAAACTGCAGAGTGATGATGAGGCTAAAGATCAGATTTCGCTCCAGATTTATCATGTAGATAAGGTAGGTAGTTGCCCATATCAGCGAACATGGCAGAGTGCTTTCCCCGCCGTGTATGGTTGTGCCTTCCTAGTGGCTTGAAGCAAGTGATGCAGCGGAGCCTGGGAGCCTGAAAAAAAACTATAAAAACCCAAATCCGCAGCGGTTTTCTTTCCTACTTTTCCACCTAACAAACCGCAAACGACGCGAAACCAAACATGTCCGCCTCGTCTTCTTCCCGCACCGGCCCCGGCCCCGGCGACCTCGCTGCTCGCGCGGTCGACCCGTGGCTCTACTTTACCGTAAATATTTCTTCAATTACCTATATGTCTGATTTCAATCAGTCGCAGTCGCTTGGATTTCGTCGATAGTCGTAGCGTGATCGACCCCCTCAATTCAACTTGATTTCATGGCGTCCCGCACTGGTTTCATTCAGTCTTGATTGATTTCAAAGTCATACTAACAACGTCCTAGGCCGACGAGTTCAACACCATCGCAGTCGGCGATGGCAATCCTGGTGTCGACCCCGCGTCGCGCTGGGCTCCGGGCGCCTGCGACGTCTGCTTGGAGCCGCTCCCACTTGGCCAGCTGTGCCAATTCCACTCGTGCGGTGCTCGTGCCTGCTCCGGCTGCCTCGTTGAGCACATCAACAGTTCGGTCTCCGAGACCAACCAAGCGCCGTTCCCGCCCCGCGTCCTCTGCGCGTGCCGGGGAGGCGACCTCCTCCTCCCAGACCCGCGCAGCCCGGTCGTGACCTTCCTAGGCTCCCGCTGGGCGGAGTGGTACGCCCAGCTTCACCGCGCTCGTGCTCTCCGCCGGTCCCGTGGCAACCAGGAAGCCGCCGCCGAGGCCGCCCGGGCCATTGCTCCGGTGGCCAACGCACTGCGCTTGCGGCGTTGCCCCGGCTGCTCCCAGTACGTCGACTTTGCTGGGGGCTGCTTGGACATTTTTTGCGTCTGTGGTGCCCGGTTCTGCTTTGCTTGCGGTCAGCCAACTCCTTGGAACTCCGAGTGTGGCTGTGGTGGTTTGTTGGACTTTGGGGAGGGTTCTGGTGCTGGCAATGCCCGCCTCCCTCCCCGCCTGCAGCAGCAGCAACAACAACAGCCCCAGCCCCAGCACCAGCACCAGCACGAGCACCAGCGCCATCAGCAGCAGCAGCGTCAGCAGCAACAGGAGCAAGGGTCGTCAGAGGATAGCTCCGAGGATGGTGGTGTTGCTCTTTCTCCACAGTGGCAGGAGTAACAAGGCTCTCATATTGGCACTTCTCTCCTCCTCAACCGGCTGTGGCAGCAAGAGAACTCTAGCGCCAGCACTCTTTGCCTTCTTCCCTAGTCCAGAGCAACACCATTCAGAGAACCCGATTCACCATTCATCATTCTTTTCAGCAGTTGGAGCCATATCACCATCAAGCTGCCATTCTTTTCTATTCGACAGCAGAAAATTCAGTTCGGAGCAGCGTGACCCTGATGGCGGCACTGTTTACCTTCTCAGCAGTTGGGCAGCAACACCCTTTTGTCGACATTTCATCTATCATTTCTCAACACAAAGGAGAGCAACGCGGTCCCGACTCTCGCTGCCCCGAATTCTACTTTCAGCAACATGAAGAGGATTGTTCTGACACCGAAACTTTTCATACTGCCACAGCTTGGCACCAGGACACTGACAAGGGCACCCTCGAGCTCCCCAAATGCGATGTAAGTAGCTTCTTTTACAATTTACCTTTATTTTCACGGCCACCTAAACTAACATGTTACAATTTAGCAAAGCTGCGCTCATGCTACTCAACCGTTGGAGCAAGCATCGAGATAATTGATAATGAAAAACCTGACGAGCTTGGAGAGGAGGTGATATATGAGGACTTGCGTTAATGGCGATTGGAGTTTATTTTGGGGGGTCATAAGCGAGACCCATTCTACTGCGATTAATTATACCACGCAGTTACCCTTGTAACAGGAAGGAGGTATGATAAAGGTATAAAGCTGTTGATACGATAGGTATGCGGGGGTGCGTTCTGGACCGCCTCGAACAAGATATCGAACTGACCAAAGCGTTGATGCATTTCGAGGTTCAGGGTGATTGCATTAGATGGACTGTTTATGCGGTCACCTTCAATGTCATGCATCACCCCATCGTCGAACATATTGAGGATAGCAATCGCGGTATGTGGCATGGGGATAGGGTTGAGAATGTTCCGGTTGGGATGGCGAGGTTGGGGAGGGAGAGGTTGGGGGAGTTGAGTGAGTTGAGGGTTGTGGAGGGGCAGGGACATGGGACGTTGACGGTTTTGATGGCGGAGGAGATTGTTAGAACTGTTGGGGAGATGTTTCAATTGGTCCAGACCCTTGCGTACCCGATTCTCCCCTTGAGCTATGTCCGTGTTATTCCCAAGACCGCTGCGTTTACTCTATGCTTCGAAAGGAATATGGATCGAAGCTTGCAACCGTAGTTTATTGGGGCAAGCCCCCAAACACCCAGTCCTCACTTCGCTCGATTACTCCTTCTTTCAAGTAACCAAGATGCCACGAGTTATGCCACGAGCCAGATAATATGGCGCGTCAAATTCCTAAGAGAGGAGGCCCTGACAGATCCTCTATCTTGAAAAACTTTTTAAATCACGTTATATTGGAGCCTCGCACCAATTAAACCCCAAACAATTTGCGCAAGATCGCCCTGCTATTTCCAGTTCAAGATATGTGAATGAAAGACCTTATCCAACCTACATGTACCAGAAACTGTAAAGCCAGGCCAGCGCACGAAGAAAATTGATGATGAATTCGAAATGTCCACAGAGGACGAGAAGAAGCGACTAAATACACATGAGAAACCAGACGGCCAGCAAAGAAAGCAAAGAAAACGAATGAAGAAATGCAGGGACATGCAATGAAGAGGTGCAGCCTGCATACCCTGAGCCTTTACAGAAACCCTGATCCTCAGCCCCAGAGACTTCCAGTCATGATACTCTGGTGGAGAGTGAAAGCTGTAACCTGCGGCCTGCCTACGACACTCCATTTGAAAGCGATAATGATCATTGACCTCGTCCCATTTAGAGTGACTCTTCGTCTTGTAGCTTTAGCCTTCCTTTTCTGCGGGTTGGAAAAGTGGGAGGATCTGCTTCTGTGTCCTGCTTTAGGGGTGTTGCAGGCTCTTGAGTTTGTTCGGTTGATTCAGTGGTGACATATTCGGACGTCTCCCAGAGCGCACTGGTCATCAACGGCAGCGACGCCATCACCGTTTCCGATCTCCAAGCCCACCACCTCTACAAGGCGCCCTCAATGCTGGCCTACCTGTCAGCCTGCAACACGGCCATGAACGCGTCTTCCCGCCTGGCCGACGATAGCATCCACCTCGCGGCCGCCTGCCGGATTGCCGGCTTCCGGAACGTAATCGGGACGCTTTGGCCCGTGTCGGATTACTTCTGCGTCGGCCTAGCAAAGACCGTGTATCAAGGCGTCCTCGAGGGTGGAGAATCCTGGGCGAGGATCCTTCACCTCGCCATCAAGAAGGAACGCGACAGTATTTGTATTGGCGATGATAATGCGGAGGAGGCTCAAAACGACTCGGACCGGGCGATAGTAGGAACCCGTGACGGCGTTCCAGCGATGCTGCCCAGGAAGGCGGCTGAAAGACCCGGCGCATTGGGCGGCGTACATCCACATGGGGGGCGAGGTAGACGACGACGAAGAAACTGGGATGGGGTTATGGCATGGCTAGGATTCGGATATTGACTGGGCTGCATTGGTGTGGTGACTGCCAACTGGGGGCAGCGGCCAAGCAGCCATCGTCGGTGCTGCCAATGGCCTTTTAAGGACCCAGGGGTAGACGCCGCACATCCGCAGTGAGAGAGTTGTTAGCAAGCGGCGACGAGTATAAGTACCTGACCTACATACCGGGATATAGCGTCATGGATACATGAGTGAAAGGACTCAAACTAGGTAGGTAGGCAGGAAGGGGTCTGATCGGCGGGAATTACCGCTTTTGATCCACGGGCATTACTGCCCACCGTCTTCCTGCACCAAGTCGTTGCCGTCGTCAACAGCTAAAGTGCCCAGGCTGACATACATTGACACTGGAAAGATCAGGGGCATCAGAAATGACCAATTTAGTGTAGGAAAAGTCTCTTTTTTGATGCAGCCAACCGAGAGATTGTCAACCAGTCTTAATTTGTCTAGCTGTTCCATCCAATATACCATTATTCCAAGGCTTCAAAAATCTAATGGGCAGATTCTGGAGTCTTTACAACCATAAAAAAGAGAAAATGGATGATTGGGATAGTGATGTTTGTAATTGCCGGCGCAATTGTGGGAGGAGGAGTTGCCGGTGGTCTTTCATCGAAACAAAACAACTCGGAACCACCAAAGTCCCCGTAAGCTCGAGAGCCACAACCGGTGAAATGTGATAAAAACATCCATACTGATTCTTTGAACTCGAAAACACGCAGTGAAACTATTCCTACCGTAACAGTCACAGTCATACCAGTGATACTCACCTCACCATCCAAATCGACGACTACTTCTAGCCAATCTATACCTACAAGTCTGAGCCGAGTAGGAGAAAGCCCAGGATTTCTCACATTGACCATAACTAAATCACCACCACCAACACCACCAACTACAGCCGCTGAAATACCAACGAGCCTTCCCAAAGCCATGAGCCCTGATAACCAAGGTGATGAGACCCCGACCACCGCGAGAATCCCGAGTACATTACCAAAAGCCATTACACCGGATAATAGCTAACTGAATTTCTAAAAACGTAGCTAGTTGGCTGTATGTAAGAATAAATATTTCATTTTGTAGCAGGTTTCTGACAAAGGAATCCCATGATTAGGATTGTATGAAAAAGATAATTTCAGTTTTGCACAAGATACATAGCTTTCTATGTAGATACTCTGTGTACATGTACATGTACAATTTCCTCCAATCAGGATCAGTACCACTCACCCACGGTTCCACACCACGCACACCATGCTCTCTCAAGGACTGGACAAGGTTCAAGGGCCATTCAATATACCGTCGAGCTCAAAGTTGATTTGACGTTCCAAGGACAGTTGTTCCGCCACATTCGACGCGTTTTCGGTTTTCCCCCCTGTACTCCTTTCACAACGTCTACTCGTTCCTATCTGGTCAAGCTTAGAGATGGGGTTGGCGATAATGTCGATTTGGGCGAGGGAAACACGGTTTGTGTCCGGCCCAAATTGCTTGTCACCGTAGGAGGTAAGCCCAGACTGCTCTCAGGAGCCAAAGACGTAGTAGGAGTAGCATAAGCGCTTCTGGTGAGGGTTGATAAAGACTTCGTCGGGAGAGGCTCACTCGTACGCCCAGTCGAAGGTGTATGAATCATAATAACCCTCTGAGCCAGCTTCCCAACCACAACACTCGCCACACATCCCATTATAGTACCAACAACCACAAACATCGCAAGTCCAATTACCACCCCCCAAAAAATCTTCAACCGTAACCCAAAAATCCTTCTCTCACACAGCGGCTCCACCATCTTTTCAATCTCAATATCTCCGTCATCAAGCGGGCCTAGGTCTTGTTCTGGGTTGCGGGTGTGAATAATATTCAAAGGTACCGGCAGCCGTTGTCCAACCTCAAGCGTTGACTCAGGCACAACTTCTGGACCAGAAGGATATCGTACTGGCAGCGTCGCCTCGGCGGCCCGAGAGAATACAGGTTCCGTGTCATTATTTCCTTCCAAACCCTCCGGAATTGGGTCCAAATTTTGCATTGTAGATCGGAATTAGAGGTTAAGTGTCGACGTGTTGTGGATGATATCGAGTCTACATTAAATTTTGATTGACAACGACGCGAAACCCAACCATTCGGGAGGGAAAGGTAAAATGACGCCCCGTCTGGAGTTGGCAGTAATGATAGACTGGAGATACCTGGGGGGGCAAGAAACAGAGACAGGTTAACCAAGGTATATATTACAAGTCTTCATAGGCACCCATATATCATCTCATCGGATTACCTGCTATTTTGGCTTCCGTCATGGTCCAGAAATCAACGACCCAGTTTGCAAACTCCATGCCACCACTATAGGCCCGATTATGACTGCATATATCCGGAGCAGACTTTCCCAGTTGCAACGGTCTTTAATCTGGCACAGTTAGACGGTCCTCCAAGTCATCGACCCAGCTTACCAAGCGAGCCATAACTTCAACCGCCTTTTATAAGGTTCCGATTCTATCAACAATTCTAAAAAAACCCATCACAGGAGCAGAGGTCCTTGGCAAATACTCACATCGTTAATCTTATCCGTATATCTTCCAACGCTACCTACGTTTCACAGTAAAAATCAATATCAAAACAGGCAAATCTAAAGACGAGCAATATACCTTTACTATTACATAATTATATGGTAATAATATAACTATCCAAGAATTATTTACTTGGTCGACCATCCAGCAAGCTTGAGAATCTATGTAAGACCCAACTCTTTCGTGAAAGTGCCATCTACTTTTTTAGTATCCTGATTCCTGTAATTGAATATTACTTTGTCCCTTTCGCGCGCTAAGAAAATTCATTCCTCATCACTCTGCGCATTTCGAATTCTTTCTTCGTAATCCTTTATCCCAGCGTCTATTCGTTCTTGCGTGCTCTGAGATGGAGTTGGCGACGGAGTTGTCAAATTGAAAGTGGTGGTTTTCGACAAAGATTTCTCTCCCCCCGGAGATCTGCTTGTCACCACCGTAGCAGGTAAACCCAGACTGGTGGTGGTGCTCTGCGACAAAGACGTGGTGATGATGGCGGTAGTAAAAAAGGTACTGCTCGGAATCGGTATTGTTATTGTAGGTGTACTATGCGTCATGGTAACCGTCGAGCCCGGGGGGACTTTTCCAACCACAGCACCCGCTACACCCCCCGTAATGATCCCAGCTACGAGAAACATCCCAAGTCCAAATAACACAGCCCAGAATACCCTCGTTCTTAACCCCAGAATCCTTCGTTCAGGTTGTGGGACTGCTGCACTCTTTTCGATTTCGACTCCTCCTTGTTCTACCAGTTGAGGGTGGACAGCCTGTAGTGAACAAACGTGCTCAACCTCAAGCCCCGATAACGCCACAACTTCCGAGCCCGATGGATATTTGGCGTGTATGCGGGGCGATCCATCTCCTTCCGAGTCGTCTAGGTTGGTTTCCGAACTTGGCATAGTGAATAATACTCAGTCGTATGTAGAGATGCGCAGCGATCATAAGGGCGAAAACGAGTGGAAAGTGAACTCGTGCCCCCTGGCGTCGAGTAATGATGAGTTGGGGACCCTTGGAAAAGAAAGAGAGCAAGAAAAAAATTAAAGAGAGCAAAAGAAAGGTGGCCAAGGTATACATCTTGAAGGTTTGTTTAAACTGTCTCATTCGCGGCCGATAAATGGATGACCCGGTTGGAAACTCTCTTGCAGGCAGTCTAATTTACCTCTTACCTTTAGACCTGACCACGACCATGATTGCTTGGCCGGGATATGCTTTCCTGTACGCAAGTGTCGTAAATATGGCAAGAAACGGTCTTCCACCCCTCGACCCACTCATCCAAGCAAAGGACTTCAGTTGCATAGTCGGCCCCCAAGTCTTCAGTCACATAGAATACCGCCCCCAACTTCGACTTGTATTAATGGCCGACGAGCCATATTGATTCATTAAACTATCAATGTGTCATCGTGGTATACTGACAAAACTACACAAAACGACATGGTATCTTTGAGCGCATATTCAACGCGTAAACAAAATATTTCCTTCCCTCCTTCTCTATCCAAAAAAGTAGAGACCAAAAAAAAAAAACAAAAAAAAACGCCACTGCCGGGAATCGTTTAGCACGAGTTCATGGGGCAGGCAATGTTTGTGCCGTAAACGGAACCATCTACACCACCAAGAGTGAGAGCGGCACCGATGACACCACCGAGACCCTCGCCAGCAATGAAACCTGATTAGAACAATGTTAGCAACAGAAACTGACAAAGACAAGATAGAACAAAACTTACCAGCAGCGACCGCATAACCATAAATGTCCCAGGTGCGCATGCTGTACTTCCTCCAGAGTTGGGCAATGATGGCACCGAGAAGGGCAGCACTGGCAAACACGGGAGCGGGGATGACCCAGGAGAGAGCGATGGCACCCCAGTTGGGAAGCCACTTGCGCCACTTTTCACGCTCACCAACGAGGTAGAAATGACGGAAAGCGACCTGAGCAGCTGAGAGGATACCCATGGCAATGGCGAACATGCCACTGCTGAAGGGAATCTTGATTGTGGGATCCGTGACTGCACGAGCAACGGCAGCCCAGGCACTGACGGATGGAACCAAGAAGGGGCAGACTTCGCCAAAGTCGTCCTTGGACTCTTTCCAGATGCAAGGGTAAGCAGTGGTGAAGAGAACGAACAGACCAGGGCCGAGCCAGACGCTAACAAAGGTGCCGATAGTCTGTGCGATCCACTGCTTGATGGGAGAGGTCTGAATGAGGAAACCGGTACGGAAATCACCGACGAGGGCGGCAGCGATATCAGCACCGCCGGAGGCGACGGCACCGGCAACCAAATTGATCTTTTGGGCCTGAGCGATGGTGTATCCGTCGCCGCGGGTGGCAGCACCAAAGATGAGCTGAGATGCCTTGGCGGCAGCAGTAAGAGGAGTGGAATCGGTGACGGCTCCGATCTGGATGGCGAGGAAGGAGAAGAGGAAGGCCAAGACGATGGCGAGAACCATGAGGCCTGGATTCATCTCCCACTGGAAGTGTCCAATGATCATGGCAATGACCAGAGTGACGAGAAGACCAACGACCCACATCCAGGTCTTGACCTGTTCGCTAACCGGGAAGGGGTCGACGACCATATCCTCGGATCTCTCCTTGGGAGCACCGTGCTTGGCAAAGAAAGCATTGGTCTTGCCGCGCGAGGTGTACCAGTTGTTGATGCCGGAGCAGCTTTCGTTCCAGACAGTGGTGAAGCCGTTCCAGATAACCTTGTACTGGACGAAGAGCTCAGCCATGGAGGCGCACACCATGACCATGACACCGGGCCACAGGAGCCAGTATCTGGGAGAAGGAGTGCCGGTGAGGTTGCTGAGGGAGGTGAAGCTGTACATGTCCTTCCACTGGGGATCCTCGGCGTCGTACTGTCTGCCAATGCACTCGCCGTAGTGAACCAGCAAGGGGCCGATGATGCCCCAGGCCATGATGGCACCGACGAACATGGAGATGGCGGGATTCAGACCGATGAGAATACCGGATCCGATGAAAGCGGGAGTCCATTCGAAATACCAGCCCCAGGACTCAATGTTGAGGGCCCAGCTCTTGTAGCCGCTCCAGATGTGAATCCAGGTGAAGACGTGCCAGTCGTACAGAATGCCAATGGCGTAGTAGGAAGCGATACGGTGGATGAAGGCGCCGACGAAGCAGATCATGAGGCACTTGAGCTTCTTGATGGCCTCGAGACTGCCGCTGGCACCAGCGTGCATGGAGCGGATGGTGAGGGCAACGGCGGTCGAGGTGGGGAACATGAGACCGAGCTCGCGGGCGACCTGAATGATGAAGAACTTGCGGAGAGGGGTGACGTAAAAGATACCGATGAAGGAGCACACAAGGGTAATGGTGAAGATTGCACCGAGGTCATCCTTGGGACTGTGTCCCTCCTGCATGACGCCGAGACGGTACATGGCGGGAAGGGCAGCGACGTAGATACCGCCGATACCACCGGCACCGGTGGCGGCAGCCTGGACGATGGAGTTTTCCTGGGGACCGAACAGGCCGCCGATGATTGGGATCTTTCCGCCAGACTTTTCCATAAACTTGAGGATACCATAACCGAAAATGGCACCGAACATGTTGGCACCAAAGGTGAAACCAGTTTTGAGACCTGGATTTTATCGTGTTAGATGGTGCTTTTTTGCGCTGTATTCTCAGTTGAGCAGTATGAACTTACCAAGATACAAGTTGGAAGCAGCGACGAGAGAACCGAGGAGGCAGCCAACGACGACAGCACGGATGGTGAGAGGGTTTTCCTCATGAGGAATGCCCTCGGGCATCACCAGAGGCCTGTAAAGGTCCTCCTCCACAATCTCATCGTCTGAGTGGTCCTTTTCCGAGTTTGTGATGTTGGTCTCTTTCTTGATTTCCTCGGGGCCCTCATACGGGGGTGCAGGATCAGCGAATTGGCGGATGCCGCCCGCCGAGGCGTCGAGCGACACCTTCCCTTGGGCCGCCATGTTAATGGACTTGGTGTTGGAGATGTCTAAGAAATTGTCGGAGAGGAGGATGGCCTGAAGGACGAAAAAGAAGAAGGAAAAAGAAGACGACGGAAATGGGACATGCAGCTGCTATTTATTAATCTACGTATTGGAGAATGGTTGCATCGAACCCACGGAGGTGTCTTTGGGGGGACAACTGGGGGAAACCGATCCAGATTCCAGAAGGTCCAAAGTCTGTTACACTCCGTCGCCACTGTTTGTTAGTGGCCTCCTGCCATCTGGGGTCTAGAGATAAGAAATCTTTAACCCGATCATGGTCAACCAAAAATTCGGCCGCCAATTGATTTGCCGGAACGAGAGGCGACATCCCGTATTAGGCAGGTCGGGAGACGCCGTTTTAATGGGAAACATCTGCTCCCGAGGGAGAGGGAAGGAGTAGGTAAGGACGACCGAATGCGGGGGCAGATGCGGTGGATCATTGATGGGGTGATGTGAAACTCAAAATTCCTGTGCAGGCAAGTCCCAAGAGAAATATCAGGCCGTCTGGGTTCGAATTGACTTTTTCTGGGGAAGGTGCCGCGCGCATTTTAGCCTGTCAAACCGCTCGACGCTCGTCGTGCAGAGTGCACACTCGTTCTTTTTTTTTTCTCACCACCATCATCATCGACATCATTTCCTTATCAGCAATGATCCGTAGTTATCCGTGTCGCATATGCAAAGAACCTTGGATTCCCAACTCTCGGCCCCCCCCTGACTCGACCAATCTGCATACAAGACGATATCTTTCCCAGTGTGTTGAGTACTGTGCAATGCGATAGATAGGGCCATTGCAGATCAATGGGGGTCGAGGCCGAGGGGATGTGGATGGTGTCGTTGCATTCAATGTCCCTCGATCCCATTGGCTCTTCCGATGTATCCTCCAACAAGGCAGGTGGTCGTTGTCAATTGTTGCATTACAGCAAATGCCGCCATGCTCAGAAAAGAAGGAAGCTTGGCTTCATTGTCAAATGAGCTTGTAAAGTGGTAACGCCCCACATGCCGTGCAACGTCTTTCGGTCGCCCCAATATCAAGCACCTTTCAAATGCCTTCCAAGACCAGGAACGGGGCAATTTGAATGCTACAACCGACTTGGCTTTCTATGGTTGTTCAATCAGATCATTTTTAAACAAATAATGCTTCCCAACGTCTGCAAGAAATGCTTGGTTGATGGATCTCTGACAAAGCCCCAAGCTTCTGAAAGCTCATCCCTATTTCTTGGCACGGTTCACTTCCCCCCCCTTGTTCCGTCGTTCACGTCCCCGTCGTTGTCGCACCACCACCACCTTGGATCGGCCGAAGCAGCAGCCGCGGCTGACCAGGGAGGTTTATCATCATCAATTGTCAAGTGTACCATCGAAGGCATTTTGTGCACCATACTTAAGACCCGCGCCATCGCTTCCGGAAGATGTCATGGTGGACACGCTGAACTCGGATGAAACATGTCCAAAGGTAACGAATCTCCGGTAGCAGAATATTATAATGCTTTTATTATTTTATGCATGATCAGAAGCAAAACGGTTTTCTTAAGGTGGGGTTCCAGGTTATGAGGGTCCATCCCGAACGATGCGTCAAACCAATGAATTGGAGTCTTGTTTCCCAATCGAGAAGGTCGCTTAATTATCCTTTTTCTGTCCAACAGACCGATTGATCATAGATTCCAGGTTCATGATACTTTGAGCAACTGTCCAACATGCAAAAGAACGGACCGATATCAGTGCATATCGGGCATGATTGTCCCGTTCTGACGGCATACCTGATGCAAATATTGATTGGTTGTCGTTGCCGTGTGATCATCTCCTTCCCCAAAATGCGGCAACATCGGGTGCCGAGACCTGGCGACAAATGAAAATACATTAAACCCCCGCACTTTTTCAACTCGTACTTTAATTCGACTAAAAAGAGCAGTAAAAAAAAAAAGATGGATTATCAAATACCTGCAAAACAAAAAAGCCCCAAGATCCTGGGCATCTCACCGGCCTGGGCATCCGATTCCGAAGCCGGACGCCCGCCAAGGCGCCCTATCATCGACCGATGAAGCTTATTGCTACCTCCTTCCCTTCCTGCACAGCTCCATTGCTCCACACCACTGGGTCATGTCGTATGTGATCACGTAAAACTCTCCCTGTGAATAATCCATGACTTTCCCAATTCAAGTCGCACAAAACGGGAATAACCGCCAAAAACCATGTTTGATAAATCTCAGGTAATCCTTCAGGATCATCAGAACCTTAATTCCACTATCTTCAAGAGTCAACTCTCACCTACCTAGACAAGTAGGTATTTTCGATCTCTGCACACGATCGAAGGCGGTTGGGGACTTTTGGTGTTTTTCCTGGATCTGAGTTTGTTCTTCACGTGCACCAACACCACTTCCTCCGGGTAGGGGTAACTCCACGAATCACTCTGATCTTTCTGCTCTCCTCATATTTCTCCTTAAATCCGATCCGGAAATGGAGGAGTAGCACTCGGCGTACAAAGTAGCATCTCTCATCCCACTTGGACATGTTTCCCAAGATCTCGAGCATGCAGGAGGAGTCAAGATCCATATTGCCATCACACACACACCCTGTCCCGGTCAAAGGGTAGTGATCGTCACCCATGAATCCCAAGAAACTCTGGGGCAAGATGCATGGTGCCGTCGCAGCTACTACATACACTACCATCAGTCCATCGCAGCACGCATGACCCGACTGCAAGGAACGGACCCTTATATAGTAGACGCCAACCAACTAGATAGGCCCTAGTCACCCACGTGTGTTCTACTAATTAGCTTAGGCTATAGTACCGGTACCTACACAAATTGTAAGTGTGCATGGATAAGTGACATTCGGGAGCAGACGACGTGATCCGCCAGCGGGCCGTGGAAGCAGTGAGAAGTATAAAGCAGGGACGGCACACTGCTACTAATTTTACAGCTGGGACAAGACTGCACTGGTACTTGTTTGAAAACGAGAGTCAAAGTATACTCCATGGTGGCTGGTTGAAAATAATCTCTACATACTCTCAAGCAAGATGAATCAATATGTGTGCCTGTATCAGAATGGCTCTCAGCACCTCCCTTGGGTTGTCAAGCAGACCAGTTACCAACTGAAAAGGAACCTTGGAAAGGAAGGGCCTTAAAAACCCTCTTCATCAAGTGGATCAACAAGATCCAACTCATTGGGTTGTTAAGCCCCGTAAGCAATTTTCTCCCGCAATCTAGCTATGAGTTCTGGACTACATGCCGAGGAATCGGGCCACTGAAAGGTGTCACGGTAACCTTGGAACATCTCGTCCTTCTCTCCCTTCACCGAGTGGCAAGTACAACTCAAACACGGGTTACCAACCAACAAACACCAGGCATCCGGCCGTACAACAGCTCATCAAACTTACTATTGAGGTCGTTCAAGAAGCGGAAACGGAGCAAAATTGCCTTGTGTATTGCTCCTTCCGTGTGTGAGTGGGTGCACTTTCATTTCCAAGACGGGAACTCACGAAGGACAAGTCAGACGACATTAATAAGCCTTTCATCAAACCATCTCAGGAGTTTGGGTTTATTAAGAAGGGGAAATTTCCCCTTTCCCTCACACATTCTCTCATCACACCTGCACCCCTTTTGTCCACCGTTTCCCCCTTTATACTGGTAGCCATGAAAATCACGGCTTCCCTACTGGCAGCAGCCGGCCTATTGGCCACTGCCACTGCCCTCCCATCTACCTCCCCCACCAAGAAATTCAGCCTCGATCAAGTCCGCAATCCCAAATACGTTCCCGGAAACCGTAACGGTCCCCTAGAGCTCGCCAGGATTTACGTCAAATACGGCCAAAACATTTCCGAGAACCACCACGACGCAATCAACAGGGTCCGCAGCTACAAATCACTCATCCGGACTCCCATGGTCTTCAAACGCCAGGACCCAGACACGGATACCACCGACACGGATACCACCGACACAGAGACGGACGACGATGATCATGAAGCGGGCAATCCAGATGCCGACTCAGCAACTACTTATCCTCAAGGAGGCGATGCAGAATGGATCATCACAGCATCAATCGGCAATCCTCCTCAGGTATTCCACATGGACATCGATACCGGTTCTTCTGATCTTTGGGTATTCTCTACCTTGCTACCCAAGGAAGAGATTAATGGACAGAGAATTTATAATCCCAATATTTCCTCTACTGCGGCGGAGATGAAGGGATATACCTGGGATTGTGAATACGGAGATGGGTCTCATTCCTCCGGGGTTGTGTTTCAAGATACGGTTGATATAGGGGGTGTGACGGTTAAAGGACAGGCGGTTGAGCTGGCTAGTATTGTGAGTGCGCAGTTTACCAAGGACTCGAACCTGGATGGGTTGGTAGGGTTGGGGTTTGGAAAGTTGAATAGCATACAGCCTACGACGCAAAAGACGTTTTTCGAGACTGCAGTTGCCGGGGGATGGGTGGATGGAGGTTACTTTACGGCTGATTTGAAGCATAATACTTGTGAGTTTTTTTTTTTTCCCTGTCTTTTTTCGTGGAAAAGTTTTGCTGATGGTTGAAATGCAGCCGGCAAGTACAACTTTGGTTGGATCGACGATCAAGCATACACGGGTAACATTACTTATGTGCCTGTGGACAACACGGATGGATACTGGATGTGGACTTCTCCCGGTTGGTCGGTTGGACCCATTCCCAAGACGGGACTGAACAAAACCGCGATTCGCGGCATCACGGACACGGGTACTACCCTGTTGCTCTTGCCCGATGTAGTGGTTGAGACTTTTTACGCAAGGATCAAATCATCCCAATGGTCTGACGAGTTTGAGGGATACGTCTTTGATTGTGGTACCAAGGGCATACCCGATTTTACTTTTGCTGTTGACGCGGCTCATTTCATTACTGTGCCGGCTGAGTATCTGGACTATGCCGAGAATGGCGACGGGACTTGTTTTGGTGCGATTCAGAGCTCGGCGGGGTTGGGATTTGCGATATTTGGGGATATTGCAATCAAGAGCGCGTTTGTGGTTTTTGATGAAGCTGGAGTGAGACTTGGTTGGGCGCCAAAGAAGTTGGGACCTCCTTGATTTTTTGATGGATGGAATTTTTTGTTGTTGGGAGCATCATTCATCATTGTTTTTGTGGATTTTTGAGGCTATGCCCATGTAGGAAGAAGAGACAAAAAAGGCAGATTCGGTGAGAGATGAGGCTCAGAAGCTATATTCGCAATAAAAGCTATCACATCACATCTTTGGAATTTGTCTTGGCCTTGAGGCTTTGATTTTCTTGGTTTGGGCCCCCCGGGAATTTAATTATTGAAGTGTCATGATTGGATAATTATTTGGTGGGTTTTCCAACCGCCAGCCACATTCATCACTGCCGCGGATTTCTTTTGATCACAGAGATCATGGCGTCCTTGGTGATGGGAAAAGTGTGGGGCATGGTGGTGGTGGTGATGGTGGTGCCGTGTGGCTTGCGTCAAAGGGTTAATATTTCCCAAATGAGGAAATTCGGTGTGTTCTGTGTGTTGGTGGCATGATGACTTGCATAAAACAGGGTCACGAGGGTATTTCCGGTTTTAAACATTTTCACAGTGTTGGAGAGTACATTAGACCCTAACCCTCCACATGACGTCATCCCAGCTAGCACTCTCCACAAGTGCGACTGCAGAGATTTCTCCTCCAACAACGAACAATGAATATACAATCATTCCAGTCGTTCCGTTGGCGCTCCTACACACAGCTTCACACAGAGAGTTGTTGAGTGCGGCAGCAATGCGGCTCTGGGCCTTGAAATTGGGCAGGGGGCATGAGGGGAAAAATTGCCAAGGATACAGGGTCCTTGACCTTGTCAGGGGCCATGAAGTTTGGGTGTGGGCAGGTGTGGATACTGGATGATGGCGGTGGCGCCGGGGTTTTGTTTCTGATTGGTTGGAACAGGGGTAATTCAGCTTGCTTGGGGATGAGGTTAACGGTTTTTCAGCTCGCCTCAGGAACAACTCATGAACACACAATATGCATGCAGATGCTTCTGGACCGTCATGATGACGGAGTTCAAAGCTGTACAATATTGTTGCTCGGTGAAGGGATGCATGATTCTCTATTTTTTTGCCCTTGGTTCGGGAGATGCACCATTTCATGGTTTGGATCATGGGAAAAGAGAAAAAAATCTTGTTTGGGTGTTTGTGAACGACGGGGATGGGAAATGGAGGCAGCGAGTGAGTGATGAGCGATGTCGGTTTTAGACATGGATGGCGAAATGCCGTCCCAGGTGCCCAGTCGTTGTTTGTTCCAATTGTTCTAGCGTACGCTGATCAAAACGTGGAGTGATCTGGACTTGTTGTGGATATTGTCATTTGGATCAAGAAAATTAATTAGCTCTCTTGTGACAGTTTTGCATGTTGGCAATCAACTCTTTCAGCTCTCGAACACACAGAATGTCTCCGTTTTCTACCCCGTAAATCCCGTTGATCCCGTTACCGACCGACTCCCGAGAGACAAAACCCAGAAATCCAGAATCCATCACCACCTGGATATTTGAATGGCTCGGTTCAGCAGGCCAAGGCTTTAACCAATTTGGGAAAGTTCGGTGATGCTTGTTTTTTTTGTTAGTGTACGGAAGTAGGTCTATCCGTAATGTGTAACAATCAGCCAGCCATGGTTGACTGCATTTTGTGTTTAAAATTGCTAGTGTGGTGCAAACTAGTCAAGGATTGAACAAGTTTTCTCTCACTCATTTGTCTTGGATTCTGCTTTCTGTTTGTTGTTCTGGATCCTCGTTTCGGTAGTTTGACTTTGAACTTCAGCTGGGTATGTGCCTGTATGGCTTGACTTTGACTTGGTTCAACTTCGCCACTTTTTATTTTTATTTTGACTTTTTCCATATATGACTACCCTTCTTTAACTTCCTTTCAAAATGGACGAGTTTCCATCACTAGCTGAATCTATTCACTGTTTTCGTTTACCACAAAATACGACTGCTTCCTCTACAACTTTGACAAGACAAAAACAAAAGTATACCGACCAAGTCAAAGAAAAGGTTTTGGGCGTTAGACGACAAGGAGCTTGTCTTCGGTGTAGGATGCTAAAGATTGAGGTATGTCATTTAGTCCCCACCTGAAACGTGAATGGCGTTCAAGTGTTTTTTTTAGAGGATCATCTAATATTAACTCAGCCCCCCTACCTCTTTCTGATCCTGGCAGTGCTCTATACAAAACCCCTGTGAAGCCTGTTTTTCCTCTGCTGTCAACTCGAACCGACAACGAAAAGTTTTGAGTTTTAGTTATTGCGTTCGAACGAGATTTGCAGACGTCAATATTTTTTATTGCGAGTCAGAAAACGACAAGATGAAGACGGACACGTTGATGCAAAAGATGAGCAGCCTGCTAGGACGCATTGCCGTTCCTGCCTCATTTTCGCTTTTTACGGATGAAAAACAGTTTAATAGGGCGATCAAGGAGTGGTTGACTTCGAATGATTTTGTGAGTGCTGCTGGTGGGTTGGGACAGAATGGGAGCATAGTTGGATTGTGCTGTTCGAACCTTTTGGCGTTGCAGTTTCAGGAAGAAGACGATGCGGCGGGGTTGGAGGAGCTGACGCAGGATTTTCAGAGATTCTTGTTGGCTTCTTCTATATCGCATACGGGCGCGTATCCAAGATATCATCATGCGGGTGGGCTAAAGGTCAAGGAGATATGTGCTGCTGGACGATTGTCGGGTTCCAGGCTTTTGTTGAGGCTTGATAGGACTTTGACGCCGCAGTACCTTTCAAAACTGTCAAAATCGTCTTGTCAGGTTTTGTTCCTGTTTGTTTTGGGGGCTGTGTTGGGGATGGGATATTATTCGACGGCAGCAGCAGCAGAAAATCAGGATGAAATACAGAGTCGGTCGCCTGAGTTCCCCGCGGAGATGTTGATGTATACGGATTTTCAGCAGAGTCCCACTTTGTGGTTGACTATGAGGGAGCATTTGTGTCAGATGTTGGCGCATCATTTGATTTATTTGGGAGGAATGTTGGGTATCAAGTTGGATACGGGGATGGAAAAGAGGATTATTGAGAGTGCGGGGAGGGGGTGGGGGAAGAGTTTGCCTGAGGATAAGGGGAATGGTGGTGGTGGGTATGTTTGGGGAGATGGGATTTTGCAGGGACAGGAAGGAGGAGGGAATGAGGTTGTTGATGCCAAGAGGAAGGGAAAGATGACGACGTCTTCTCCTATGATGGCTGAACAGCCTCCACCACCACCATCGGTTTGGGACTCTTCACCAAAGAGCGAGATTGAGTATACGCCATTTTCGTCGTCTCATTCGCCTTTGGTTCCGATTGCCTGTGGTCCTGAGTTGGCACATTTTCAGTATCGGCAGCAGAGTGCGTCTCAGGATTGGGATCAAAACCCTGCGTCTTATTTGGATATGGAGTTTGATGAGCCAGAGAATTATTACACTCCGCCTTCTTATACTGAGGGAGAGAATGGTTCGGGGATGTATATGGAGGGGAAGATTATGGCTTCCCTTCCGAGGTCGAGCACGGAGCCGTATTACAATTATACCCGTGAGCAGAGACGTCAAGGTGAGATTCTCACGATTTATTATACAGTGAGTGGGAAAGTTACTGACAGCAATTTAGAATATGGCGCACCAAAGGAGGTCAAGCGAAGAACAATGTGGATTGTCAGAACGGTGGATGCAGGGCCACCATACGGCGAGATCAATGTGCACGCGAGGTTGAGGGGTGGAAGGGATTTGGAAGGGCTCAGGAGCTTCGTTTGATTTTTTCTTCTTTCTTCTTGACGACTCATGAATTATGATCTGGTGGATTTTGGTAATCATCTGGGCCAAGTAATGCGGAGTTTGGAAGAGGTTGGGTTGAAATTACATTTCTATATAGAGTCAATATACATACACGTATTTATTTCCAAGAAAGAGGAGCAAGCTCAAAGCTGAAAATCCATCACAGCGACATTCCTACCCTTGCCCTCCTCCCCATCAACCAAAACCATCAGACTCAAAAAATTCTCTTCCTCCAACCGCCTAACATCAATCAACGGCTCACCCGTCAACCCCCTTCCAACCCAAACTTCTTCATCCTTGTTATACCCATTCTCCTTCGTCTTTTTCAGAATCCGGATTTGCTTCCTATCAGTATCAGGCAGTATAATATACAAATACCCTTCCTTACTAATCGCCAACCTTCCTCTGGTACTCCCGTATATGGCTCTGATAGGTCTTTGACTCCATTTTCTTGTTACCGGATCTCGATAATAATGCTTCCAAACCACTTTCCCTTCCTCCTGGCCAACATCATCCCTATTTAAAACATGTACCCCACCGTCCTGATCAACACATTGTGATTCTTGGTTCGTTAAACCTCTTCCTTTTCCTATTTTCAGAGCTACAATTCCTTCGCTATCATTATTGATTGTATTCCCCCTTTCCCAGTCGGCAATTACCTTTCCCTCGCCGTTCATCCATGTCTTCCCCTGATCTTGACTATATGCATAACATAAATCGTGGTTATTCTCTGCTCCATTTGGTCCAGCTTGTTGTTTGTGTTTTGTATCATTCAGATCGTCCCAACCTGGGTATTGGACAAACCCTCGATAGACCCAAGTTACGTGCAGAGTCGAATTTTGGTAGTCTATTCCATGAATGTATGGATTTGAGTTTAAGCCGGTGAGGTATTGTCCGAGGTATTGATATTGACCTGATGGAGAGTACACATAGAGATGGTCGTTACCTAGACCGGCTTTCCCGTCGCGAAGGGTGAAGAGGAGGGAGGAGTCAAGTGGAAGGAAGCGAGGGTAGGTGACGTAGTGGAAGGGTTTGTGCGACGCAGGTAAGCCGGGGAGGTTGGCTTGGATGGATGCGAAGAGGGTTGAGGACCAGGCAAACTTGGGAGGGTCTAAAGCAAGGGAGGAGATGGAGTGGCGGTAGCGGAGGCTAAAAGGGTCTCAGTCATGAAAGTTGTGCAACATAAGGAACAGAGAGGGAGCTTACACATCACAGTGGTGGTCATAGGAAAGGTGGATGGTGCCGTCACCTGGACAGACGCCCAGCTGAATTGTGTTGTGCCCGTCATCTACGGTCTGAGGGTAATCCTCAAACACCAACGCCTCCCATTGCCCTTCAGGAAGACGTCGTCTGGCAAGATGGACGTAAAGGGGTTCAGGGGTATCCTTGTTGAGAGGACTGTAGAACGCAGCATACTGCCATCCATTGAAGGACGCAATGGCGTCCTGCTGAAATGCATAACAGTTGATTCTGCATTTCCGGTGTGTAGGATCCGGGCCTAAGACGGTGAGATTCGGTTTTGATAACATTTCTGTTTGACCGAGAATATGACTGCTCAAACTGCAATTTTGTTACCAGGTACGTGGATTCTCATAAAATCAGAACAGAGGCGTCAAAAACTGTGATGTCTGCTCTTACTCGGACGAGCTCTGATTCGTGGATAAATACCTGGATGAGTGAGCAAGGTCAAAGACCCTTGTCCAGAATTCTGGGATTTGTGCCGTCTCGGGGAGATGGAGGAGAGCATGGGGTGCACGGGTGGTAACACAACGGGAACTTGGAGGTGGTCGGTCGGGATATCGCCGTGGGTTTCATTGTAACTGTTACTGCTGACCCTCTTTCGCCTGGTTAAATTGGATGGGACACTGTTTTCTTTTAGAATTTGGATAATTGGAGAATTCCAACACCAAAGCTCAGAGTGAAGAAAAGAAGAAAAATCATGAATTTCTTGACTTTCATGTTCCTTCCTCGACGATCTCACTCAAAATCGAAAGAACAGCTGACTTGATTTTGTGGAAAAGTCGGACCGATCAAAACTCAAAAATGAGAGATTCCCTCGAATGATAACACGACGAGGAAGTTATGAGGCACTTGAGTTTGACGGTTTACAGACCCCTGCTCTGCATCGATGTTTCCACTTCCCCAGACCTTCCAGGTTTGCTCTCTCTGTTCCCCCGCACCCCCAATGCTCCCTCTTTTTCTTCAGCCAAGAGCCAAGTCGGTGGCCCCACCCCCGAGAACACCCTCAAAACCGTTGCCATGCATTCAACTGCCATAGAATGGAATAGCCTAAACCAACGGCACCAGACATGTGCGGAAGTATTTCCCTATCTTGCTTTTCCAAAGTTGCATTTGAACCATGAACGAAGATGGTTCAATGCGGTGAGATTTCCAATTCAATTGCTTTCAATCACCAAGAATACCAGTCAAGAACTCAGAACATCGACAAGAGATCTCATGGCGGTGGTGGCGTCCTCTTGGCGAACGGGACAAGAAGATCAATCAAAACGCCACAATTGTTTCTTGGTGGAAGAAAAAAGGACAATCATGAGAACCAGGTTTCTCCGCACAACAAAAAAAGGTCACAGTCAACATGGAGACTTGGACATGGCGGGCCCGGGATCAACCTCCCCCATTCTCCAATCAAGAGACCCTGTTCACCCGTGCAACATAGATTGTCTTATAACACCATGATGCGGTGCAACTACAAAAAGGCCCGGAATAGCGGGATGGATGCATCCAATATTTCTGGTCGAGACCCCGAGCTGCTGGGATCCTTTTTCGAAAGAAAAACCCGTGAATATCCCCTCGGATTTCAGTCTCGAAATCCCATCCTGTTCACCATCAGAGTATTCGACAAGAACAGCAGCCCATCATGTCGTCAAAACTCCTCCAAAAGATTGTGAAGAACGAGGCCATGGCCACGGATCCTCCAGAGATCTACGGCTGGAGGGTTTATCTTCTTGCTTGCTCGGTGAGTTTGCAATCCCAATTTCCCCTACCTATGTAATAACCTTCTAACCATACCGTCCATCTCCAGGCATGCTTCGGCGCCATGTCCTTCGGTTGGGACTCCTCGGTTATCGGCGGTGTTATCGTCTTGCCTCCCTTCATCAGAGACTTTGGGTTGGATGCCAAAGATTCGGTCAAAACAGCAAATCTCTCGGCGAATATTGTCTCGACTCTACAAGCAGGATGTTTTCTCGGTGCCCTCATCGCATCACCATTGACGGATCGTTATGGGCGAAAATGGTGTCTCATCGGAATCTCCCTCATCATCATCTTTGGTGTCATTCTACAGTCCGCCGCCCTCGGTAAACTTTCACTAATGTACATCGGTCGCTTCATCGCCGGCGTCGGTGTTGGCGCTGCCTCCAGCATCAACCCGGTATACGTGTCAGAGAACGCTCCTCGCGCCATTCGCGGTCTTCTCACTGGCTTGTATCAACTTTTCATCGTCACCGGTGGCATGATCGCATTCTGGATTAATTACTCGGTATCAATTCACTTTCCGCAAACCAAGCTTCAATACATTTTCCCTCTCGCCATCCAGGCCCTCCCGGCTGTGCTCCTCTGCCTTTCCATGCTTCTATGCCACGAATCTCCTCGTTGGCTTGCTCGCCAGGACAGATGGGAGGACACAAAGCGCATTCTTTCCAACATTCGAAACCTCCCACCCGATCACCCGTACGTCCAGGAGGAGTTCCAGGAGATTGTCGATCAACTCGATCACGAGCGCCGGTTGATTGGAGACGCCACATTTTGGAATCTGCAGAGAGAAATGTGGACTATTCCCGGAAACCGCAAGCGCGCACTAATCAGTATTACTTTGATGATTTGTCAACAGATGACGGGTACCAATGCCATCAACACCTACGCGCCATTGATTTTCCAGAACTTGGGACTCAAGGGAACTTCAACTTCACTCTTCAGCACAGGCATCTACGGAATTGTCAAGGTGATAAGTTGCATATGCTTTTTGCTCTTCATGGCCGATTCCTTAGGCCGAAGACGCAGTCTGCTGTGGACTAGTATCGCCCAGGGTTTGGTCATGTTTTACATTGGTTTGTATATTCGAATTTCACCACCCAAGGTGGGTGAAACGGTTCCTCCTGCTGGCTACTTTGCTTTGGTTTGCATTTTCCTCTTTGCTGCGTATGTACCCTTCCCTTTTTGGTCAACAGATTCTCAGTTACTAACCTTTTGATAGTTTCTTCCAATTCGGTTGGGGTCCAGCATGCTGGATTTATGCCTCTGAAATTCCAGCTGCTCGTCTTCGCTCTCTCAACGTGTCTCTTGCCGCTGCGACTCAATGGTTGTTCAACTTTGTCGTTGCTCGCGCTGTTCCAAACATGTTGGTAACTGTCGGAGCTCACGGTTACGGAACCTATCTTATTTTTGGCAGCTTTTGTTTTAGCATGTTTGTTTTCGTGTGGTTCTTTGTTCCCGAGACCAAGGGTATCTCTCTTGAGCATATGGATCGGCTGTTTGGGGTCACTGATGTACCTGAGAAGTCGTCTATTGAGGATACTGATCCTACTACCAAGGAAGGTGCACCCAAGGTGAATGAGAAGGAGATTGCTTAAGTTATTTTTGGTTGGGCTGGGAACTTGGATATAGGAAGATGATATTTGGGTTGGGGTATGATGAATGTAATGAAAGGCCCCTCAATTCCATTCCGTGTTTTGATTTTACAGAATATATGTAGGTTACATCTCGGAAGATGGTCTTCCAACAATCTCGCGTGTATTGGGTCAGCAGGTTTGGGGAATATGAAAAAGCAATTCGGTAGCCAGATTTGTGCCGTTTTGTGTACGGACTTTACCCGGCCCCTCGTCTCTTGATTTCGTATATCTAGATCTAACTCAATCTCTTAAAAGGGTCAACATGTTACATACCTCCTCTCTGGACTCATCAACTTCGATCACAATTCAAGCTTTTAAAGTTCACTCCAAACATCATGATTTCCTTCCTCTCCCTCCTCCTCCTATTCGTCCCGGTTGCTTTCTCACAACCAGGCTATGGCCAAACAAGCAAGTACTGCGCCCCATCATCAGGTACCATTATTATTCCTATTCCCATTCCAATTCCAAATTAGTCAAAACACAAAAAAAAAAAAAAAGACACAAATCAAAACGGAAAAGAGAATGTAAACTGATAAGTGTAAAGGAACACAAACACCCCTCTGCTACTTCCAATACTACATATCCCCCACAGCCCCCTTATTCAGAATAGCAATCCCCTCAGACGCGACATCATCGACAGCGTTTGATACCGTGCTTCAAATTATTTCTCCTACAGCTCTAGGATGGGTGGGATTTGCTTGGGGTGGTGGAATGACGGGGAATCCATTGACTGTTGTTTGGCCTAATGGGGGGAGTGGACAAGTTACTGTTTCGAGTCGGTGGGCCAAGTACGCTTCTTTCTTCCTTAACTACCTGTCTCTTCTCTTATTTCTTTCCGGTCTCTTTTTTATGTTTTACTTTTGTCTTTTTTTCCCTCCAATATCTTGACTTGTTTCAGAGGCCACAAGAGTCTCCAACTGTTTCTTATAAAATTGTGTTTTTTTTTTCTTCATAATGTCGATATCTCGTGTTATATACTTTTGCTGACAGTAAATACCTAGTGGACGAACCCTCCCAACAACCTACTCAAGCGCAACCTACAAAACCCTCTCCTCCAGCAGAAACACCACCCACTGGTCAGTAGAGGTAGTCTGCACAGGCTGCAGTCGCTGGTCAGGAGGAAGCATAAACACCCAAGGATACGGACAATTCGCCTGGGCATTAAGTCGAACCGCCGTCCCACAGCCCTCAAACCCCTCAAGCAGTTTCTCGATACACAGCAACGTTGGAATGATAAGTGAACCTTTGGATTACGGAAAGAATCCGAGGGATGTTTTTACTGCTTGGATTAATAAGAGGCCTTAAATACCCTGGGATTGAGGTCACATATATAAAGCGAAATGAATGTAAATATGATCCGCTGCTTAAGTATATATAAGTGTTCTCAAATTATGTACACCAAAAAAATATTGTCTAAAAAAAGAAAAAAAGACCAACTCCCAAAAATGCGTCCAAGTCAAACCTATGCAAAAGCGCCAACTGCACTCATCAAAAATGCCCCTCCACAAACAGCCAAAAATGCGTGTATCCTCTTCTTCCCTTTAAGCGTTTTATAACTCTTTTCGCTCAAGAAATCTTCAGCCAATAGCTGTACCAACCCAGCAAATAAGAGTAAACCGCTGGAAATAGCATTCATAAATCCAACCATTAATAATCCCGTCTGGCTCATTGGGTCATAAAAGGTATGTATCACCAAACCGATCGCCTGACCGATTGGTGTTGTGGCTCCGAATGCCAAGACCATAAGCCAGGGACGAGGTGATGATTTGGGAAAGTGAAGAGCTGCGATGCGTGTGCCTAGTGCTATTCCTTCGAAAGATTCTGGATAACTGTTAATACGTGTCGAGTTGGAAAAAAAGGGAGGAGAGTATATACGGTGAAAGGAAATGGCAATAAGAAACACGACAAACGTAGGGCCGGTGGCCACCGATAATGCCATTCCAATAAATACGCTGTGAAAGAGAATTCCAGCTTCCAAAAGAACACATTGCAGCATCATACGTTTTTGTTCTTCTGGGTTTGGTTTCTGTTGAATATTTGGGAGAGCAGGTAACGGCTTGGAAGTTAAACTCTTATTCCCATTACCCCTGTTCAGGGGTCGAGACTGAGAGGCGTTCCCATTCCCGTTCCCATTCATCTCTTGCAGACTGAACTCCAAGTCCATACTTTCCCTATCGCTTTCTGCGCTGTCTCTTTGTTGATGCTTAAGCAACGATTCCCCGACCGTTCCGTCAGACGTATTAGGTCGTGTTGTGGTTGGGGTCGATCCAGGCAGAGGTGATGCTCCCAACACGAGTCCTTGTCGCTCATTGTCTCTAGACTCCAAGTTTTGCAGCGCAATGTTGGCTTCTCCATGTCGGTGTCGAGTATCCTCCTCCTCTTCAGAATCGTCATCCCAGGAATGCGAGTGGCCGTGACTGTGGCTTGCGCCTCTGGTGGAGAGGTACGACTCGAGGGCGCAGACCACCAAAGCGGCAACCATAGCAATTAACCCAGCCAATGGTCTAAACCCCCTTCTAAACATGTATGGGAGACATGGGTCGGTGAGTGAGATGAATGCGGTCGGGAGGAGGTGGACAAAGGCGGTGGCCATTAGAACTCCGGTGCCGAAATGTTGGCAGAGGAAAATTATGGTTCGTTGGGTTCGGGAGGAGGAGCCTTTGGTAAGGCGTTGAGAAAATAAAGGGAAGCCGCATGCTAAGGTGCTGACTATGAGGATCAGGAACAAGGCAAATACGTGGAGGCCGGTGTCATATGGATGTTCGGTCTTGCCTGATCCGCAGGCTGGTCGGTCGTCGGCATTGTTGCTGGCGTCGCGTTTGTTGAGTTCGGCGAGGAGGAGGGATGTTGGTATTTGTGACCAAAGGAGGTCTATCAAACAAAACGGCAATTGTTAGTAAATTGGATGAGGACGGGAGGGAGGGAAAACATCACACCATTAGACCGCAAGTTTAGTGTCTCCATTTCTAGTTCAGTTGTTGAAGAGTTTAGAAAGGAAAAAAAAATGAATACTATGATGGTCGCATCATGGAAAAAGAGAGATTTCAATTATTTGATCTTTTTTTGGGACACCTACACCTTGCGCAAGTCGTGCCGCCAGAGAAGTGCAGATGATGATGATGACTTCAACAAACAAAGTTTCGGCCAACACGAATAGGACTAAACACGAAATCCCTGGCACAGTGTGACAGTGCACTGGGCATATCGGTGCCTGTCAAACGAACGCCGCAACGGGACCCGTGGACCCAGACCCGTCCGTGCCTGCCGAGACCTGGGAACTTCGTGGTTTCCAGAAGCTCCAATTCCCCATTAGTTATTGCCCCACCATTTCCCACTGGAGGCGGGGCCATTTATTTTCAGCTTGTCTCCGTAATTGCCAAAGTCCACACTCAATTGATCCGTTCATCAGAATCTTGACATGTCCAATATTATCATTTTCATCAATCCTTCTCTTGCTGTTCCATTGCTTATCGGTGCCAAATATATGCACCGTGATGGATAGCATGGAACGGATAGCAGCACCAATCACCTCACCGGATTGATCTTGGCCATGATGATCACGGAGTCACGGAAACCCCCGAGCAATATCTCAGTCTTCAGGCCCCATCAATCATCAGATAAACGCCTCGGTCTTGACTCTCTTTAGCAGCTGCTTGGAAATGCTTGCTTCAACCACGCATGTCCCTATTGGGAAGGTGTTGTCGATTGATTACCACAGCATCTCGTTGGCCATGGATATACTAACCAATCCAAATTATCCAAACCGTTACCTCGTGCACTTTATCCCCTGTCCTGGCCATGTACCCCCTCATCTTTCCCTAACCGAGCCGGTCGATCACGTCCAAAACGAAGCCAATGGACATCAAATCCATGTACAGAATACAGAATGTCACCTACACGAGGCAAAAACATGCAGTGTCCTCTGCAAGCCTAGCAGTTTCCCGATCCTACCACTACGCAGCGGCGGGGGACAAAGGGTCGATATGCGGGATGGTTGCATGTCAATATGTGGAAGGTGACTACGATGATTGGCTCGGTAGGGGATCCTTGGGATGCAGCCGACGATAACAGACGAGAATAAATACGATCATGGCCCTCTTGCATATTCCCAGACCTTTGGTGGTTCTCAGCGTTTTCTGCCTCGCCTCAAGTCAACATGAAGACCGTCCAGTTCCTGACGGGAGCCCTCATATGGTGTGTCCCGTCGTGGGCTGCCTTCAACCGCCACTTCGGTATGGAGATCGGTCCCATTGACCCAACGACAGAGCATCTTTCCAAGCGTGCAGAATCCTTCTCGGGCTACGGAACATTCGATCAGCTCATTGACCATTCCAATCCTTCCCTCGGCACCTTCAAGCAACGGGTTTGGTGGAGTTCAGAATTCTGGAAAGGCCCCGGTTCTCCCATTTTTGTCATGAACCCAGGCGAGCAGAGCGCCACGGGCTTCAACAGGACCTACTTCACTTCAAATAGACTAACGGGAAGAATGGCAAAGGAAATGGGCGGCGCTGTGGTTATTATGGAGCATCGATATTGGGGAGAGTCTTCGCCCTTTGAGAACCTCACGGTCCAGAATCTGCAGTATCTGACCTTGAACCACTCTCTCAAAGATGTCCCCTATCTGGCCAAAAATATCAAGCTCCCATTTGACGAATCGGGTGGAAGTGCTCCCGACAAGGCGCCCTGGGTGTTTACCGGAGGTAGCTATCCTGGTGCCATGGCAGGGTGGTTGGCAGCGCTCGAGCCGGGCACTTTCTGGGCTTATTATGGGTCAAGTGCTGTGGTTCAAGCCATCGGTGATTTTTGGCAATATTTTGTACCCGTGCAGGAGGTAACTCCCAAGAACTGCAGCGCCGATGTCGAGGCCGTCGTCAACCACGTCGACTTCACCTTGACTTTCGGTCTTCCCAAAGCCAAAAAGGAGCTCAAGGAAAAGTTTGGCCTGGGAGACTTGACCGATCTTGACTTTGCATCGTGAGTACACGAGACCTCGAGAATTTTCCCAAGTACACCAATTAACTTTGTCCAGCGCACTCGAATCGGGACCTTGGTCGTGGCAGTTGACCCAGTTGTACTCCACCACGACTCTTGGTTATAGCCCGTACTACGTCTTCTGCGATTACGTCGAGAATGTTTGGCCCAACTCGACCAACCCTGTCCCCGGCGCAAAGGGCGTTGGTCTTAAAAAGGCTCTCGATGGATATGCCAAGTACATGAAGGAAGAAGTTATCCCGGATACCTGCGCCAATTCCGGTTACCCTGAATGGCAAGGCCGAAACAACACCTTGTGCTTCCAGAACGAAAACGCCACCAATATTGCTTACAAGGACCTTTCTCCTTCCAACTGGCTCAACCGTCAATGGTGGTGGATGGTCTGCAATGAGCCCTTTGAGTGGTTCCAAGACGGTGCCCCGCTCCTTGAGCACACTCTTGTTTCGAGACTCATCAAACCAGACTATTGGCGCAGACTGTGCACTCTCTTGTTCCCTCCGAGTGAAGGCAGTTACGGTATTATCCAAGGAAAGAGGGCAAAGGATGTAAATAAATGGACCGGTGGTTGGGACGTAACCAACACTACCAGGGCCATGCACACCAATGGAGAACGGGATCCATGGAGAGATGCTACACTCAGCAGCATCTTTAGGCCGGGCGGTCCGCTCAAGAGCACCGAGCAGCTCCCTGTCCGAGTGCTCAAGGGAGGACAACACTGCTCAGACTTGTATGGACAAAACTGGGATGTCAATGAGGATGCCAAGAAGTTGGCTGAGGACGTGTTGGTTAATATGAAGCAATGGATTGGCGAGTTTTATGAGGAGAAGGGCAAACCCAAGCCTTGGGAGTAAGACAGTGATAGGGGGTCTAACTACATTTTTTTGCTTTTCTGGCGCGTCTCGTTTTGACAATACACCCTTGGCGAGTTATCTTTGTCTCATCGAGTCTAGGATGGCGGCCCAATCGTTCAGCTTCTGCAGCTAGACTGTGCCAAGTCAATATTTGGTTTGAAGAGGATGAGGCTCTTATCTTATCCTTCTTCTGATTCATGGCCTCTGGAGGAGGGCTCCGGACTCCATACATGCTGGCCGAGCGTAGAGGAGTCCTGCATGGTCTGTGTACAGGTCTGCCACCCCCATTTAAGGACGAATGTGCCTCTTTTTCTCTTTGTCGTTCTGCACGTCTTCACGCAATAACTGCCGTGATGGTACGCCGCCGCGAAGACGAAGAAGAGCTTATTAACAACACTCCTCGAAGACATCGCTGCCGCAAAGGAGCCGGGAATCCTTGGCTCCAGCCAATCTATAACTGGTATCTACCTTTTGTTTCCTTGGCTTACACTCTGTTCGTCACCTTTGTCATGATATTCTGGCTGGATGGCAGATCATTCGCCGTCTCCGGGACTGATTCAGCAGACGGACCCAAGGGATTCACGCAGCCAGAAATCTCAACACTGATTTCAGGATGCCTGGTTCTGTCAAGAACTATTGGCACGACCTGGCAGGCACTCATGACTTGGCGATGTGTATTTATTCTGCTCGAAAAGACCGGCCTGTCTCTCCAGGAAACGAGCATGATGGCATCATGGCGACTGCCACCAGCCTATTGGAGCTTTCGATCTCGCCACAAGTTCGCCATTGCTGTGGTTTTGCTCTTGGCTTGGCCGGCCCAATTCGTAAACCCTCTGGCATCCGGTTCCGTGTCATGGATTCCTTCAAAAAGCATCTACAAACACAATCTCGGCAACCATACATCATTTGCAACACCGATTGCGTCTTATCAATACGAGTGGTTCTTAAGGTTCTCCAATGTCCGGCAAAACCTGGTCAAAAAGTCTGCCGGCCTGGCCAGTCTGTCCACGCTATCTCACAGTCTCAACCAGAGCTCCATCGTCTCGCCGGCCCGACGGATGTCCCTCGAGCTCAGCCAGTACGTCAATGGAACTGCAATCAGCAATGCCACCGTCCCCTTCTTTCAGATTGAGGATTTTGAATGGGTTTCCGACCTCGACGGGTTACCTCAGGGCATAATGAAAGCTATCAAAGATCGGACTAGTGGCTTCCTATCCATCTCCAAAGACCCAAGAACGGAATATGAGAGTCCCCTCGCCCAGACCGTAATTGGCACGTCTGCACTTTTAAAAGACTCGGTTTGGGAGCCTCCCGAGCCATCAACCACATTACCTCACCCGCGAAAGTTTAGAGGAATCAAGTACGCCGCGATTATAACCTCACGCACACCGAACGACGGTCGTGACTTGAATTTCAATTGTCGGGAAGCGAAAAGCGAATTCGATCCTCTACCACCTCCTCACACGATGAGATTGCTCAACCATCCCGAGTGGAATAATCATTCGACGTGCTACGCGGTTGCAAAGCTTCATGTTACTGCCGGAGTGGTGCAGTGTTCTCAGAAATTTCAGTCTCGTCCGTCACTAGGATCGGGATACTCTACCTGTCTGTTGGATTCTAGTGTCTTGACGGCCGATGGTTCGCACCTGGAAATCCAGGATGACCCGCTCGTCGACGAAGTCATGGCGTTTATGCCCGAGGTTCAGGCTATGGGAGCTGCCCTGGCGTTGTACTCGAATGCCAGACTTCAAGGAAATTTGGAAGCGTATCTGCGGAACTCGCTTATACAGGCTTATCAAGGGACTTGGAGTGCGTTGGTAGAGTTCTTTGGAGAGGGTAGTGATAAGTTGGTCAGTGAATATTGGACACCGCAGCTTGTTTTGAGGGCTGAGGTTGAAAAGTGGAGGATGTGGGGTTGGATGGGGGTTAATCTGTTGTTGGTGGTGGCTGGGGTTGCGTTGATTGTTGTTCAAAATATGTGTGATGGCAAGACTGTCAATAACCCCGTTGTGGCTGCTTTGATGGTGGATTCGTGGGATGTGGCGAAGAGGGATGTGAGGGGGTTGCTATGTAATGCAGTTGATTTGGGCAAGGGACACGGTGATGGGACGGTCAGAGTTAGATTAGAAGTCAGCAATGAGGGGGACAAACACTATCAGCACCCGAAATTGGTTGTGGATTAAGAGTTCTTCAATTCAGTTCTGCTATTTCTGAATTTTACTCTGTCGGAGGAATATCCTTTCCCCAAGGAAACGCACTACTCAACGCAGCACCATAACTCCCCAAACTATGATAATCCCTCGTTGTCGGCGTACCAAAGAATTGCCTTTGCAAAAACGGCAAAACCCCATTATACCCACTACCATCACAATGTCCTCCACTCCGGACATTGATCCCTATTTTATCCCCAACCCCAAGCCAATCATATACTATTTTCGCAGCAGGAAACACCACTGTAGCAGTTCCTTTACTATTCACAAACTGGTCGCCGACCCCCTGATCTATAATCAGAGCTCTAGGAGCAATAGCCGCGGCAATAGTATGAGCATCAAAAGGTAAATGTTCTGAATGACCCATGAATTTTGAGAGGGTAGAAGAAGTCCACCATCCTGCTCCTTGTTTAGAGTTTTCTAGGGTTTCGCCTTGACCGGAAAGGGAAGAATAACGATAAGGGCCTAGACCTTGAATGCCGGAGGACATTGGTATGGTGATTGTTATTCGGGGGTCGAAGAGACCGGCTGCTAGGGCTGCTTTGCCTAGACGGGAACAACCGGTTACTGCTGATAGGAGGGGGTTTAGCTCTGGGGTTGTGAGTGGGAGGGCGTCGAGGGTTCGATGAAGGGACCAGGCCCAGGCTGTTAGGACACCTTTTATATCGTCATTAGTATATGGGTTTGTTTGGGATTGTGAGAGAGGTTTTCATACCAATATCCCTCCCATTATAGATAGACCAAAACGCCCCAGTCTTTGCATTACTATCAGCCGCCACTCCCATATAATCAACCTGCACAATCGCAATCCCAGCCTGTAAATAACTCTGACTCGGTATTCCACCCCCTAAAGACAAAACCACCGGCGCTTTCTTAGTAGCATTCGCCCCAGAAGGAATCTGTAAAGTAGCTTTAAACGTCCCCTTTTTATTCCCGGGGCCAGTTACAGTTATTGTCAGAGTGTTACCTGACCTCGTAGCGGATACGGTTTCTTGGGATGGATCAGGATAAAACCCGAATTGGTATTCTTGAAGAAGACGGATGATTTCTGGTTGACGACATTGGAACCATTCTTTATGGGAGGAGGTTCGGTTGGTTTTTTGGGTGTTGGTGTTGGTGAGGAGAGAGGATAGAGGGAGAAAAGGATCGGGGAGGGTTGATTGGGGGGAAAGTTGTTGCCATGTTGGGAGGGGGGAGGGGAATGGGGGACATTGGATGTTTTGACGGGGGGAAGGGGAGGAGAGGGCGATGGCTATGAAGTTTAAGAAAAGGAAAGATTTCATTTTGTTGATGAGGATCAAAGAACGAAGTGGTTGGATATGTTGAGTGAGGATGGAAAAAGGGGCTATTGTGAGGGTATATCAACAAATACAAATGCAAAGGTATGTACAGGTACACCCTCTTCCCGCCGTCATGGTTCCCGAGAGGTTACTTCCCGTCATCCGAATGTATAAGAGTGTGGTATATTACCCATATTGACACGGTCTATGAGTACCGCGATCCTCGGATGAGGCTACCCCATACTGCCCAATGCCAGGATATTGCTGAAGATCGTTACATTTGGACATGTCACAATATTCCACGTGGTGTTCATGTTGTTACTGTCGAGGAGGCACACGCTACATGTGGATTTACCCGTAAGTAGTGTTCCAAGAAGGGAGCCAAACATATCTCCGGAATAACTTCATGTTTTTTCTTATTGACCCGATGAAAAATGAATGCAACACAAACCCCACAACAAAAAGAAGAAAAAAACTCACGAGTCATGACAAGGGTAAAAAGATTGCAGCTCAAGAAGGAACAAGACGCAAAAAAAATGCCTTGACAAGAGTGGGATTCGAACCCACGCCCTTTCGGACCACGGAATTCTTGAAGTAGAATGTAGATTAAGGATTAATCCTTAACGTGGCGCCTTAGACCGCTCGGCCATCTTGCCTTTGCAACCATGCTGTCTTTTGCGGACTGGAATGTGTCGATGGGGTTTGAGTTATATTGGTGAGTGCAGGGCACAACCAATGAGGGGTAAGTAAATTGAAGGAGCATTCAATTGACGAAACAAAATCCCGCCGTCCTCCATCTCAAAACGGACAGAATTGCGTCAGTGACACTATGTCTCGTCTGATAGTAGACGTATTGTTTGCTTCTTTGTTTTGCTGGCACTTGACTGGGAAACATGAAGCATGCATCAGGACGAATCAAGACAAATTGGTTTCGGAAGGGGAAAACCGAGTCTCGTGAATCAGATCCATTCTAAATGTCAATATGTCACACCGTATCACAGTACACTGTCAAACCTGCAGGGAGTGTCTTCTTCTCACGAACTCACTCGTGGTTACAACGTGTTTTTTCGGGCTTCATCATAGATCAGCCGCACTCATCACAAACATTCAAGATTATTCAAAAAGGTTGTATTCAATCCCAAACGAGATTACAACAAACCTTTGATCGTCCCGAATGTTCTCGGACTCCCTCATAAAACGTTGCATCGACAATTCATCTTCACAAAAAAAGCAAACAGAGATAAAAACAAAATAATTCAAAAAGGAAAAGAGTTCGAGCACTCTTTGGGAAAGACGGCCCGTATCCGATGCCTTTGAGCCTTGGTCCAAATCCATTCATCCCCTGCATGATACATCCAGCCATTTTTTTGACTCTCTTGCTCTTTTTCAAATTGGGATTAGGCCGAGCAAAGTGCCGTACATTGTACTGGCCTTATGCAACATGGCCATGTTTGGACACGGGAGAATTTGATTCATCACAAACATAGATGAGAAAAAACAAGAAAAAAGCTCTCTTCCGACGAGGTCCGAGTTCTTTTTTCAATAAGAAATGAAAAAAATTTCATGATAAAAGAAAACACACACACTAGTAGGAACAAACATATGAGAGGTCATATTTTTCTTGGTTTTTGTTGTACTCGAGGGCCAAGAGCTGCAAGGTGCATGCATATCTGTGATTCCCATTCGTGGATCGCAATGTGAGGAGGAAAAAGAAACTGGGAAATCAAACCCGAACTTCTCCGGTCTGGAGATCTGATCTGCCAACAACTGTCCCCCACCCCCCTGTCTCCCAATGACCCGGGAAGGATGTCGATCACTTGCCGTGCCGGGTGGTGTGTGCGTCTGCCGGTGGTGGGTTGCCTTTAGATATCATTGGTTGAAGAGTGAATCATGGCTTGTGGCTTTTTGCACTTTTCCCTCTCTCAAAATGAGAGCTGTGAGAAAAAAGAAAATTCAAGACGAAAATTTGAAACTCTTGGGAGATGCAAGAATGAAATAGTTTCTTTGGCGGATAAGAGGCAGGTGTCCGTATCCGACAGCCTTATTGATCCATCCACAAAGATCTACCCGGCGTTACACTCATCGGTAGAGGTGACAATGTCAAACCCATGATATGGGGATCTACGTCGCACCCGCATTATGGCAGGGGAATGGGGAATATCAACCAACTTTGAAAGTGAAAAACGGGAATCCGGTTTACCTCGTCAGGCCGTTGGACATCACAATCTCCACCCCCACGAGTTCTGTTTTCCCCTCCAAAGCAAGATGCAGGGGGGAGTGAAATCAGTCGACTCGATTCAGTTTGTGAATCTCTTGTGTGTAGTGTTCGGCCCGATGACCTGTTCCTCCCTACCATCACGGTCAACAAAGGCATCAGCCACAACGGGACAGAGACAGATACACCTGCATTATGTAGCCCAATATTTTCATGCACCTCGATGAAACTGTAACATGGCGCAACAGTGAACGACATGGAGACAAACATCGTGCTTGGTCCTCCTCGATCGTCGTGATATATATTTCCCCCATGACATCCTCATAATCCTTCGGACTCTTAACCTCGTGGCATCTTCCCTTGTCAAAGTCTCAAACTCATCACCAACATCTTCGCCTAGCGGCTTATTCGGGCATTTCTCTTCTTTCCCTCCCTCTATCCCACTTATTCATTTATTCATCTTTTCCCTCCTTCACAATGATTCCACCACGAGATGAATCCCCTCCTCAACCAACCAAACCGCCCATCATGTTAGGTTCCGAATTCGGCACAACCCCCAACACCAAACCCGTTCCCTGTCTCAATGCAATCGGCATCTGGTGGATCATCTACGGCTTCGTCTGGACAGCCCTAGTCCTAGCCGGCATGATCTTTCTCTTTCTCAAACGCAAAACCCCCACAGTCAGACTCAGAGGTCTTCCTTTAACCTTTGGCGGCATCATCTTGCTTCATCTCTACTGGATCACAGTTCAAATCGGATATTCTGTCGGTCCTTTAGCTCCAGAAGTAGCAGAGTTTTGGATCATGAGTATTTGGTATCCCTTTGGAATTGCGCTTTTCCAAGCTGGAAACAGTCAGTTCTTGCATGTCGCTAAAGCTCAGAGTCGATTTGCTATGCCTCTTAGTCAGATGATTAGTAAATTTGATGAGAAGAGAGCGGTTCTCCCTAAAAAGCAATGGTTTCTCAAGAAAATGTTGAAACTTAACGGAGGAAAGAAAAAATCTCTTGCTAGACAAGTTGGTGAGGATAAATGGTGGAATTTCTTTCTTCCAAACGAGTATCAAGCTCGAATGTTTACTTTTGTCTCTATGGGCATGATGGTTCAGGTCAGTTTTTTTTCCTTCCTTCCTCTCTCTTCCGTTTCTAACATCCCCCTAGTTCCTCGTAGTAATAATCATCTTTCTCATCTCCCGCAAATTCCACTCATCCTTCGGCATCCCCGGAACAGAAGTCCACGGCTCAACCCCAATGGAAATAGCCATGAAACAAGGTCGAGGCTGGGAATGGTGGCCTTCCCTCTTCTGGCAATTCATCTGGTCCTGGATCATCGCCCCAATAATCATCTGGCGCTCCCGCAGAATCCGCGACACCCACGGCTGGCAACTCCAAACCATCGCATGCTGCGTAGCAGGTCTTCACGCCGCCCCAATGTGGCTCATCGCCTTATACGTGCCCGGAATGGCACCAGTAAACGCTTATTTCATCCCTCCCCAATGGATCGCTTTATCAATCTCGGTAATCGAAATCTTTACAATCTTTATCCCCTGCTATCAAGTCCGTAAAGACGCCATACTCTTCAAACAAGCACTCGCAACTCGTCAAGACTGGGAAAAGCGTCATCCAACTCAATCCAGCTTTAAATTCTCCTACGATTCCAAATCAACTTCTTCCTTCTCAACCTCATCACGCAATACCCCCCTCTCCCCAACCTCAACCAAAGTAGTTTCAGACTCCGGCGGCAGCAGAAACTCAATATCCTTCAACGACCCCTGGAAAAAATCTCCTCTCCTCGAATCCTCCTCTACCTCTCCTCAACAAGAATACGACCTCTCCCATCTAATAAACGACGACTCAATCCTTTCCAAAACCGCCCTAGACCTAGTCCTAGCCAAAAACCCCGAACCCCTCCGTCAATTCTCCGCCCGCCGTGACTTCTCCGGAGAAAACATTGCCTTTCTCACCGCAGTATCCGAATGGCGTTCTTCGCTCCCTTCTTCATCCACTCGTCATTATTCAACCGCTTCTACCTCTGCCACTCCGTCAAAACCTGCAGACCACCCAGACCAAATCCGACTCATCTACACTCGCGCATTACTCATTTACACAGAATTCATTTCCAACCGCGACGCAGAGTTTCCTATAAACATTGGATTCGAAATCCGTCGTGCGTTGGAAGGTATTTTCGAGAGAGCAGCAAGAAAGTTACTTGGTGAAAGTTCAACTTCCTCTGCTACACCGTTCGACGACAACAACAACAACACAGTTTCTTTGCATCAGACCAAGAGAAGTGATTCCCGGAGTTCAGAAACAGCCATTATGGAAATGGAGACACCCCAGCAGCAGCAAGATACAGCATCAGCATCAGACATCTATCAAGGCGATATCCCCCCAGCATTCGACGCCAATGTCTTTGAGAAAGCATACGAAGATATTAGGTATCTCGTCTTGACTAATACTTGGCCTAAATACGTGAGGGAATGGAGGACGAATAGTAGTTCTTTGGCTTCCTCGTCTTCGGGTTCGTCTGATGCAGGTGGTGGTGGTACAGGATCAAATGATGGACTTGTTGCTGCTGCTGCTGGGAATGGAGGGAGTAAGAAAACGAAAAAGAGGTCGGGAACTGATAGTACGGGGACGATGAGTTCACAGGGAAGTTTGTGGAGTTTGAAGGGTGCCATGAAGGAATTGGGTATTAAGGGGTGATTTTTCTTTTCTTTTTGTTCGTGTCGTGGTTGAGAGCTGGTGGTTGAAGACTTGGTTGTATGTGTTATTACCGGCGTATTGCTTCTCGTTTTGTATGAACTTCTGATGTTTCGATGTGATGTAAAGTCTTGGTGTTATGGTCTTTTCTGTCGAGTCGTTGTGCCTTTTAAATAAAAGTTCTCATTATTCTTTTGACAAATTCCACCCTTTTTTCAAGCCCAGACTAATTGGTGGCAACCGTCAGTAATGCTCTTCATTGTCTTGTGACACACACAACGTCAATAATGTTTGAACTCAAATGAAATATCCAAAAAATGCTCATCAGTCCATTATCCGCTCATGCAGTGCTTGATGTTTCAATCACACGTATATCATTCTATCTCGCCGCCGGCGGTTACACAGATCATCAATCACATTTCCATCTGGAGAATGATCTCCCTCTCCCTGCATACGGCCCATCCCTTGTCACACCCTCGATTTTACATGACAAACAAAAGGTTGGTATCTAAACCATCAGTTAGCACAATGCTCCCTAGAGTCAACAGAGACAGGAAATAAACTTACCCAATGGATGACTGCAAGAAAGTTGAGGCTTTTGAGAATAACCCTTCTCCAAAATATCACGGACATTGTTGAGAAGCTCAACATAGCTCTGCTGGGGATTAGCCTTGAGAGCCGAAATAAATGCGTGAGACATGGCGCCTGTGGCCTGAGAATTAATAGTAGCATCGGCCGACGTCTGTTCGTCCTTGCAACCGCTCCACATAATAACGTCCGCAGGGCTCGTCTTTGTACGCTTCGTGTGCTCGTAAGCATCATTGCCCTTGAAGGCGCTCTTGGCCAACCCAAACAAGCTGGTGGCGACGCCGGCCATGTCGCCGCGAGCATAGGAACCAACTGCCGACAAAAGACCTTGGCCGGCCTCCTTTGCGAGGTTGGGTTCCTTGAGAATACCCTTGGTGTTGTAGAGGTACGGAAGATCCATGACGGAACCGGAGTGGCAAGAGTCGAAAATGGCAGTCAGACGAACACCTGCCTGGAGGGGCTTGACGACGTAGTGGTGAATCTCGTCATCAACAATGTGTCCGTTCTCCTTGAAATCGACGGGGTAGATGACTTCGTCATAGCCGTCTTCTTCATCGCCGTCGGTATCTGCGGTTTGACCGCCGTGGCCTAAATTACAGATTTTGTCAGTGGTTTGTCGTCAGGATAATTGTCTTTGGGAATTCCTACCAGAGAAATGCAAAAACAGAGCATCGTTGGGCTGGGCATTTGCGACGAGCCACTGCATGGCCTGAATGATGTTGTGCTTGGTTGGCTGCATGACAGGGTTCTGCTGGTCATCAGTCAAGATGACCATGTCCTCCCTCTTGTAGCCATGGTTTTCCATCAGGTATTTCGAGAGATTCTGGGTGTCGTTGATGCATCCACGGAGCTCGCCCTCCTGACCAAAATAGTTGATACCGATCAACAGAGCGCGACGTTTGCCCGTGCAGTTGGAGTATTGAAAGGTGTACTCCTGAGGGGCGCCGTGGCCGAACTGCTGGCTTCCGGAGGGAGGAGGAGGAGCAGCGCGAGAGCTCTGGTAGCCCCCATGCTGTTGTTGGATTGGGTACCCATATTGATCGAGATGTTGCGGGGGAGGATGCGAAGGAGGTGCGTATTGTCGTTGCTGGGGCGGTTGGTAATATCCTCCTTGCTGAGGATGACCGCCATACTGTTGAGGAGGAGGGGGTTGTCCGTAACCCTGTTGTCCATAACCTTGCTGAGGTTGTTGAGGCGGGTAACCACCATATCCGCCGCCATAACCTTGAGGAGGGGGTTGCTGGTAGCCCCCACCACCGCCGTATCCTTGTCCAGGGTAGCCTCCGCCGTAAGACATTTTAATGTAGGATTTTAGGGAATTGAGGAAAAAGTTAATTTCTGAAGAAACAGAAAAAAAAGGGTTCGGTAGAAAAAGAAAAAGTTTATAAAATGACGTTTTGTTCAAAAGGAATGGATGCGGTGGGGTCTACCTAGGTATAACATGTCAGCCCAGCTGAGGCAACCTGAAGGTGAGGGGCATTGCTGAGATGGGTGGCCCCTAAAAGGGTCCCATGGCGGGGCATTCTCAGCCCGACAAACAAGCTCCCCCACTTTCAGTCAGCTGTCTCATTCGCTGGAAAGGACATTATCGGATGCCAAGAATAGTTTTTGAGAGACCAAGCCGCACTCTTGCCTTCTTTTTTACTCGATTGCAAACACCTTGGCTGCATATTTTGGATTCAGAATTCGGCTTACGGCACGTTGATAAATGAAGAGACGAACACAATCATAATGTCACAATGTGCGGGGTCTGGATTCCACGAGAATGTTGAGTGGGTTTCAGGGGTCCTCCCTCGTCAGAAAGTGGAAGTGGGAGTCAGCCCAACACTGACCACTGTCTGAGAGTCCAGAGAGGCTGTCAGCTTTTTTTCTCCTCTTCTTCTTCTTCATTTTTGATATCAATAGACTAATCAATCGTGCAAAATGTCATTCTTCAAGAAGCTTGCAAAAGATTTGGAGCAGGATCTCAGCAAATTCGGGCTGGGATCTGACAAGAAAAATGAGGGTGTGTACACATGTATCTCCGGAAGCTCGCATCTCGCATCTCCTGTAATATCTGACCAATCCTCCTTTCTGCATAGCCCCTCCTCCTCAGCATCACCAACAACCACCCCAAGGTTATGGTGGCTACGGCGGAACCCCTCCTCCTCAACAGTACAACAACTACCAATCTCCACCTCCTCAACAGCACTATCAGCAACCTCCTCCTCCTCAGACCAGGGATCAATATGGATATTCCAGCCCTCCTCCTCCCCCGAATGTAGACAGTCGTCCTCCCCCTCCCTACCAGCCTCCCTCCGACAAGCCGCCCATCCCGGCCGGTTGGTCTCCTCACTGGGACGAGCGCACTCAGCATTGGTTCTGTACGTTATAATATCCACAGCTTCAACGGGAACGGGAACGGGAGCTAATAACCTTATTTTAGACGCTGAAGAGTCCACCGGTCGCACCCAATGGGAGGCGCCCGGTTACGACCAAGGTGATTCCAATCGTGGTCATGGTAGCTCCTCGGGCGGATACCCAGGCTACGGAGGTGGTGGTTTCGCCCCTCCCGCTGGTTATACCGGTGGTGGATATGCTCCTCCCGCTGGTTATGGTGGTTATGCTCCTCCCTACGGTGGTGAGGGAGAGAAGAAGGATAAAAAGGACAAAAAGGACAAGGGAAGCAATAAGATGGCCATTGCCGGTGGTGTAGCCGCTGGTGTCGTCGGTGGCGCTTTGCTTGCTAACGCTCTTCGTACGTGTCATTGTGACCCGCTTCACTTTCAACGGTTTACTAACTTTGTTTTCTCAGACGACTCTGACTCTGACCCTGACCACGGCGGTCACAGCTCTTATGCCGCTGCTCCTGCTGCTGCCGCGGCTCCTGCCGTCTACGAGACCAACAACTACTATTACAGCTCACCTCCCCCGCCGGCTGAGACTTATAACGAGGCTCCTCCCGGTTTTATCCCCACTCACAATGCCTACGGTGAGGAGATTGACAGTTCCGACCGGGAGTCTCTCAAGTCCGCGAGAGACAGATATGAGCAGGCATTGGAGGATGCCGCGAGCGGCAGCGCCAGCAGCAGCGATCTCGAAGAGCTGGAGGAGGCAAGACAGGAGTACCAGGAGGAGTATGAGGAGGCTTACTATGATGACTAGCTGGGAAGTTTTGAGTTGGATGTTTTAGAGCAAGCTTGGTTTAGAGCGTTGAATAACAAATAATTTGCCCACTGACTCCAGACTTCAGACAAAGAGTGGAATTTCGTGCGTATCTGGGGGAAGCATTCCGGATAATAACAACACAAGAGATATCTGGATAATCACCATCCAACAATTTATACCAAGATTCCCTTTCTCGGCTCAAGTCTTCCGGAAGGTTACTCTGATTATCCTGCCAAGGTCCCGGTTGGTTCCAGATGACGAAGTGGGAGCATCTTCCGCGTCCTACATACATGAAACGTATCTCAGAACCAGGGCATCAAAGAAGTAGATATTCTCTCTCAAAACCCCCGTTCCAACCCAAACCCAGCACAGGACAGACTCATAACAGAACACACCCAACAACATACAAACAAGAAAGAGTAAAAAAATGCCAATCGCAATCCCCCACACCTGCACGAAAAAAGCCCTCCGTCAAGACGGAACACCCTGGTACTCTGATTTCCCAGAACCAGAATCTACGCCATCCAAGACCCCTTCTTCTGAAATTTATACTCTGTTGTCGTCATCATCACTCCTCGCAAAGAATATCCTCCTAATCGACACTAGAAGAACAGACTGTACTGGCGGCACAATACAAGGATCAATTAATATCCCCGCTCATTCATTTTATTGGAGTAGAAAGGTCATTTATGATTTGTGTTTGAGAGGTGGAGTGAAGAGGGTGGTGTTTTATTGTGGTACGTTATTTCTCTCTTTCTTTTTCATTGAAAATATTGCGATATAGTGAAGAGAATGTTTTGCTGACAAGATAATAATAGGATCATCCAACGGCAGAGGTCCACGATGTGCAGCTTGGATGCAGGATTATATTGACTCTGTTGGAGGTGATGTTGAGCTCAAAGCTGAGGTAATGGTCGGAGGGATTAGAAGTTGGGTGAAAGCGTATGGAGGAGAAATGATGGAAGGGTACGACGAAAAAGTTTGGGAGGCTGTCAAGCAGGATGAGGTGTAACCGAGGGCCCTGTATGGTAAAAAAAATTGGGTATCATCTATTTTTTGTTCTCCTAAACAAAATTATCCCATTCGCTTGTTCTCCTTGGTTTTGTTTGTTTATCTTGACGCCCTTCTTTTTGATTTCTTTATAAAACGCCGTAACCCCCTAAGCCTGTTCCCATAGCAAGTAATAAAAAGTGAATGCCAAAACACATGAATGCCCTATTTTTCTTCGGTTGGGTTCTTTATTTTGTCTTCGACCGGATCTTGACCACGACGAGGATCGTCTTCCTAACGATGATCGTGTTGTTGTCTCCGGTCATCACCGCCGATTCTCTCTAGCGCTTCGAGCATGACGACTGAGTTTCCTCGGATTACCTGTATCCCCTCATATTAGATGGTGCGGGAGGTGAATATAAGATAGAACCTACCACCATGCCGAGCTTCTCCTTCTCTCCGCCAACCTTCTCTTCAACAGCATCGTCCAATACAATGTTTAGGAATACCTATCCACCTCGTCAGCTTGGGAGATCGTCGAAGTTATTTGATGGGAGTGTGCATACATCGTATCCGCGGAGAACTCCAATGACTTTGCGACTGCCGTTGAGTTGGACAAAGAGCCTCTTGTCGAGGTACTATTTTGGGAAAGACATGTTAGCATTGAGGAAACAAAAAAAAGACAGGAAATGTTAAAATTTCAATGATAAAAAAGGAACAAAAGAAATAAAAATACCTTCTTGAGCTCTGGTTGCGCGGGTGCCATGTTGAAAAATTTGTTGTTCTTGTCGCGCGGCGAGCTTGATCAATTGCTTGGTAAACTGGCGAACTGCTTTGGATGGACCTTCAATCGCGCTTCAGGCGACGACCCCAACTGACGGAACTGCATCTGGCGGGTGATGTCACGTGTAGGACCGATAACGCCCGATAAGCTCCAAAACCGCCCTGTCGCGTACCTTGCAGGCCGAAAGTCAACTGGAACTGGAAACCTGGAATTGGAGCTCCCCGAATATTTACATGCACAACAAGCATCATTCACAATGAGTTCATTCGGCCCCAAACGAAAGGCTAAAATTATCATCCAAACATTTGACGGTGGCGACGAGTTAACACAAACCACTCCAGAAGAATCTCAATCCGGTAAGTTGTCTCGTTCTCGCAACATGAATCCTCCTTTGCTGATTCAGAAGAAGAACAAGCAAGCTGATGCGCTGCCCCCAGACCAAGTACCCGCAATTGGGCGCATCAAGTTTCGAAGTAAACCAAATAAATCTTCTGCTTTGCGAAAAACCATCACCATAAACGATGACACTCCCGACCAATCCGCATCCCCTTCCGCAGCCGGCGAACACAATGATGGTGAAGACTCAGGCGTACCCGTCGTGGTCCGCCCAGTAACAAGTCGCGCCGGTTCAGCAAAGCAAAAGAAACGTCCAGCAGCCTCCAAGAAAATTTCCTTCAACGAAACAGAAGCAGCAGACGACGAAGACGACGATTCCAAACCAACCGTCATCCAGCCCCCCAAAAAGACACTTGGCCAGCGCGCCCTTGAAAAAAATGCCCTCCGTCGTTCGGCAGCCTCAGCGGCTCTCCCGATGCGTTTCGGCGGTGGCGACGAGGACCGTCCCAAATACAGCAAGGAATACCTCGAGGAACTCCAATCCTCAACTCCAGCAACACCAGCAACCGTCGTCGCCCTCCCAGACGAAGACGAAATGCAATTAGACGAATCAGAACTTGATGGTGCTCTAGTAGTCCAACAAACCTCCGTTGCAGCCTTTTCCTCCCATCCCGAACCAGCAGCCCACGTCCTCTCCGCCGCCGAAATCCGCGAACGCAAAGACCGTCGCGCCCGCCTAGCCCAAGAAGTGAAATCGGGAGACTTTATCTCCTTGGACTCCAACTCCGATTCCGAAAGACGGGTTCTCCCCTCCAAAAAGAAGAAATCTTCCGAATCCCGCTTAATAGCAGAAGACGAGGACCTAGGCGAAGGCTATGACGAGTTCGTTCAGGACTCAACGTTGGCTCTGGGCAAAAAGGCAGAAAAAGACGCAGCCCGTCGACACCGTGCGGAAATAGCAGAACTCATCAACGCTGCCGAATCAGATGTGGAATCAGACGAGTCTGAAGCGGAACGAATGGCGGCGTACGAGGCTGCCCAAAGAAGAGCAGGGATGGACGGGCTGCATAAACCGGAGGAAGACGAAGCGAATATTGGAATAGACGCGATACCGAGGATGAAACCTTTGCCTAAGCTGAATGAGGTACTTCAGAGGATGAGGGATATAGTCCAGGGGTTAGAGGATGAGGTAATGAGGAAGAGGAGGACGATTGAAGGGTTGGAGAAGGAGAGAAGAGAAATTGAGGAGAGGGAGAAGGAGGTGCAAGAGATTTTGAATCAAGCTGGAGCGAAATATCAAGAGGTCGTTGGTGGTGCAGCAGGAAGGGGTAATGTCGCAAAATTGGTTCAGGAGAGTATTTCTGCTGCGCAGGCTGGACAGTCACCTTTGAGACCGCTTCCTTCTGGATTTAGGGTCGATGTGCCTATGGAAAGGGGGTTAGAGAGTTTTGGTACGCCTACCAGACAAGAGGATACCGAAATGACGGGGTGAAGGGTAGTCAAACCCCAACTTGTCAGCTAATTAGTTATGAGGTGTGAAAATATTACATATCCTGAGACTTCACCGGATGAAGTAAAGAAGCAAAAGATAGTGCGCGAGACCTTGCATAAAAAGAGAACCAAAAGAATGACCTGCGTGTTTCCTTCCTACATACCAATGCCAACGCCATGTAAATAAAACTGCAACTGCTTCCAAGAACCACAAAAAACAGTTTATGATACAAATAAGTAATACCCTTGATCCCTTTCATCATCCTCTTTCCATCGTTGTCCTGCCTTGTAAAAAATGCACACTCCATCCCGTTTCTCCATCATAAACTTATACATCCTCATCTAAACACATATTTCTATAAACACATCTTTCTACTTGCTTCCCCTACTAACACCAGCACCAATGACACCAGGCAACTCCTCCTGTCCAACATTAAACAAAAGGGAAATCGCAAAGGTAACCGCACCAACAATCACAATAGTGAAACCGGCAAGCAACCAAAATTGAATGCTGATATCCTCCTTTTGGCAAGTATTTCCACCCCAGTGAATCGTCTTCTTGCCTTTACCCTTGACTTCATCTCCTCTAGAAACGACGGTGGACATGCACCTGCAGCTAAAGCAAGAGGAAATACCTTCCTCGTCGTCCTTGCCGTACTTGTTGACGCACTTGCCGTGTCCCGAGCAGCTGTCGGTTGCGTTGGTACAGGCAGCGAGAGTCTGGTAGCATGCTTGTATTTTCTTTACTGGCTTCTTGTTGGAGGAGGACACAAGCTTAGGGACGACAGTCGAGTGAGCCTGGGTGTTGGTGTCAAAGTCCGTGATGACAGCTTCTGGCCCGGCAAAGTTGCGGCGGCGGTGGTGGGCGCGGGTGCTCCAAGTTGAGAGTTCGGAGTTGCGGGAGGATTCGGGTAGAACAAGGAGAGTGAGGTCGAGGTCTGAGGCGGAAACGAAGGAGGTGATGCGGGGGAGGGAGGTTACTAGGGTTGAGAGAGTTGATGGGGACTAGAGAGATATGGTTAGTTGGTGGGGTGAAGAGGGGAAGGGCAAAAAACAATTACCTTCTGAAGATCATATTTGACAACGGAAGCGGAACCGGTCCAGCAGTTATCATCGAAGGGGTTGATGGCTTTGTCGATATCGCATTGGTGGGATGGTGATGCTACGCCGAGGTGTTGGAAGAGAGCCATCAAGTTCTTGTTTGCTGATGATGATGGAGGGTCTGATACTGTGAAGGCAGGCTTTTGGTGGAGGGCTTCCTTGATTTGATCATTTTGTTGTGGAGTGACGCCCTCGAGAATAACGACGAGCTGTGATGCTTCGGGCTTGTTGTCGTCATCGTATTGTCTGAAGAGAGGCTCTGGGGTTTTGCCGAATCTTGCGAGGTGGCTGACAATTGTCTCGGTGTCTATCGATTCGGGGATGTCGCGCAGGTCGCCTCCGTATCGTTGTCTAGACGTCTGGACGAGGTGTTAGAAAGCCGTCAATGATGAGGAGCCAATTGAGGGGATAGACTTGCTCTTTGAAGCAAAATGTGACGGACAATCTCTTTGGGGATACTGGGAGTGTTGTTGTCGGAGGAGCTCTGTTGATTCGACGACGAGAGGATGTAGACATCGGCACGTTGTTGGCTCGCGCCGACGGCAAGCCCAGAAAGGGCTGCTGCTGTCAGGCCCGCAATGAGCCTCATGGTGACGGGTTGGGATGGGAGAAGGAAGTGGATGTGTTTTGGTGTTTTCGTCTCCGATTCTTGTCCACTGACGTTGGAGACTTGGAGTGTTGGAGCTGGTTGCTTCGCTGCTGGAACCAACCCCTGCAAGCGACAGCGGCACACGCAACGCGAAGCCTGGAACCACCCAACGCAACTCTTCAGTTTATGCATGGCCCGTGCTTGTTTCGCCCCACCGACGCCGGTCTCAATGATGCAAACTGCTAAACTGGACCCTCTGTGCCGCCAAAAGGTGTCGACAAGGGTCCAAAGTGCAGTAATTACCAAGAACCTGCTGGAAGGAAATAAATTATCATCACTTTTTATACCTGCATACGTTGGACACAGAGTGCGGATTGCAACCCGATATCATTGCACCGGAGTTATAGAGATACCAAAAGGGCTTTTGTCTTTATTTTCAGGCACCGACGACACACATTTTCCACGACCTTGTCCCCCGCAATTACTAAATCGCAACTCGGCCGCATCTCTTCTTTTGCGCCTTGCTTCCACGACAACCACTCACTCTACCTCGGCCGCCGTCGAGGCGCGCCGCAGCCGTCGGCACTATGTTACGACTATTTCGCTTTCGAAAACCGACCACCTTCCCCATCCCACTTAGGTCCAAGCCCATGTCTTCGACATTACCGGGTGGGCAGGTTGTACGGGTAGAAAGAGTGAGGATAAAGCAGAGGAGAGGAAGGTTCCGATTTCTTGGCTTCATTATCAAGTCTTTCATCGTTATTCAGGTTCTTGACAAGGTGGTATTAGCACCATTTTACAAATTCTGGGACGAACACGCCGAGGAGCTCGAGGAGGAACGACGCAAACAAATGGCCAAGAATAATGGCGAGGAGGAAGTACTGATGTTTATTCCTTTTCCTTTGACTCTAGAAAAGTTTGATGCACGACCCTACAACGGAAGGGACCCAGAGTGGCAGGAGTTTGTTCGGATAAGTAGGGACAAGGAATTCTTGGTCAAGGTTCGCGGTAAGTTATTTCCCCGGAGAAACGGAAATGCCCAAGATACTGACCCACGCACAGAGGATACGGCAAATCTCGTGTTTCGAGCTGTTCAAAAGAACCCGGTGCTGGGATTCAGGTTCGGGAAGGACATGAAAATTAGGAGATACTGGATGGATCTGGATTTCCCTTACAAAGCCCCACCAGAGTACCAAAGGACTGGAATTCTGATTACCGACGAGGCAATTTCGCTCGCCGCAGAGGAAGTTGACTCTGCAACTGCAAAACTGTGGGAACGCGTGTTTTGGCCACAGCCCGTCGCCCTTTCCGCCTGGGCGGTTGGGAAGGCCTTTGTGTCACAACAGTTAGCTCAAGCTGGGAGGTATCTCGGCTTGGACATTGACGCCTCCTCACATCCTCCACCGACCGCGGGTGCTCCATCGCCACTCCCGACATCCCACAACCCCGACGTCCAAAAGGTACTGGAACGTATGAGACAACATACCACCAAGAGACCGGAGGAGGTAAGGGATCCCAGTGCTATGTCCGCCGCGGGTAATGCCCCGACAAACGGAGCTCCAGCTCCAGCCGGCAAACCATCTGCTCTCCCACAAAGACAGTCTGCTGGCAGTCCTTCCAGGGGAACGCCAGCCGATGCCTTATTAGGACAGAGTCCCGGGCCTGGCGGCCTGTGGGACGAGTTCAGGAAGAAATACGCTCAAGTGTGGAAGCCTATTCGCCCTGACCCACCAAGGGGATGTTTTGCCGTTTCTGGCCTGGTGGAGATTGAGACCCAGAGGGCGTACCTGGTGATAGATGTGTTGGCATGGTACAATCCCAAGACCAAGGAACATGACCGTCCCAGCATGTGGATGTCGTTAAGGAGGATGCAGTTCAAGCAGCAGGGACCACTTTCGCGTTAGGAAGTCGCTCCAACGTGGACCAGGTTCGGGGAAGGAAAATGATTAGGAGGTGGTTATATTTGTATTGATGGAACGGACTAATGGGCCGTGCATCGTTTCGGGCGTTAGACATGCATATTGGTTTTGGAAGCTGGGAAAAAAGATGGGATAATATCACGACGGCAGCGATTGTTTTGTATTGGTTTTTACTTTTTGGGAGGCTTGTGATAGCATCTTTTGCAGAGGAAATGTATCTCAGCGTATTTGGGGACCCCAGATCAGCATCTGTAAACACGACCCCCGAAATGGTTTGGTGTCGGCCAGGCCTCGGCCGATTGTTCTTTGTGCTACTCTAGAACCATGGAACAAAGGTCAACGGAAATGCTCTCCCTGCATTGGGACTTTGATAGGTGCCGGAGAGTGGGTCTTGGTGCCGGCAGTTGAAGACGGAGATGTGGAACATCACGGAGTATGCCAAGCCGGGATTGGCTCGGCGGGTCCGGTCCACCTGAATGGGATCGCACGAAGTAACCTCATAGCAGGTTTGGGTAAACTCTATCTCAAACCGATGGGATGGTACTAAGCAAGACATTCTCCAGTTCAGAAAGGACATCTCCGGCATGCAACAGTATGGGCACTGTATTATTTGGAAGCACGTCTTGGGGTTCTCGGCCGTCATATGGAATCAATTCTGCCGGCGCTAGTCGATGTTTGTGAAAGGAGTTTGACTGAATCAGGCTCATTGCCGTTCGCCTTTTCCTGAGTAAGCCGCAACATTTTTTATGTCAAGACCCAAAACGGCGGTGGTTAGACTGGGGCCGTTTTGCGCCACCGACTTACATGGCGCGAGCAACGACCTTTTGACAGTCTCAACAGCCATCGCGAGAACACAAGGAACTTGTACTTCCAATGATATCAGAAATCAAGGTGTTTCGTCTTCACTCGTTTGGAGGGAGTCCTGACTGGACGAAGTAAGAGGAATCACCTGTTCGGAATAGTCTAACCATTTATGGCAATAAAACAACAATAAAAAGCCGGTGGTATCAAAATTATTAAAATCCCCCTACAAATTCGGACTATTTCTGATATAAGCCCACCTGACACCTCTTTCAAACCACCAAGTCTCTTAATCTAAATAACAGCTTCAATTCTTTCCAAAACCAACAACCATTCGTCAGCAATTATTGCAAGCTCCTGCCGTATTGATACCCGTTGTTCTTGGAATACCAAAGTATTAGTCCTTTTTTATATTCTAATACCATTGCCATTACCATGACGAATTGGTTTTTTTTGTTCTCCTTTACGCACTTGGTAAATAGACATCTAATATGGGCTAAAGTACTCTAAAAACAAGAATGGACTTCTTGCGTGCGTAGAAAAGGCGTTGGTATTTGTAATAAGCCTATTGAAAATGATTGCCCGAAATGGTTGGGTTACTCCGAACAGGAGACCATCCGTCTGTACTCCGTCCAGTCAGGGCTCGTTTGACGTTTGGGGCGTATATGCGCGATAATAAGCTTTCTCTGTGCTTTGACTGCGCATCTCTGAGCTGGGTAACCCCTGATCGTGATGACACCTTTCGTCTCGTCTCTACCGGTGGTGATTCGGACAAAGTCAATGGAGAATTGTCCCGTTTAACGAGAATCAGATGGCGGAGAGAGGGAAAGAATACAATCAGCAGGAAGAAGTAAATCAACTTTCATATAAACACCATACTGCGTGGAATGGAAACTCCAATGCAACTCCCACCTTGGGTGACCATCTCGTATGCACGCCCTTTAAGTTTTCAGACTAACACTGCACCCCAAACCGTTCACAGGAGGGTACCTGTACATATACGCCCGCAAATGAATCTTGGTAAGTACCTGTTCCAAAAAATCATGCTTCTGTTTCCCCTTTTGCCTCCCAGGAACTCCACAGAGATACACTCAGACCTCTTTTCTGTGCCTTACGGACGAAAAGACGACGGGGATATTTCAGGTTCCAAGTGGAAGAAAAAAATGGAAAAAAGTCACAAGATCTCCTTCTTACTTCCTCCCAATTATTCCGGAGTCTGGGGATGCCAAAAAGAGGCAGAGACCTGAGGGTTCTCTTATATATCTTTCTTGTTGTTTCCTTTCAGATCATATTATCCAGCAGTTTAACGCTACACATTGCTTGAGGCTAACACTGGCATCATGGCAACAAACCATTCACGTTCTGCGAGTCTTGACTTGCCTGGTTCGGGGTATCACCACCACGGAAATGATCTCGGACTCAGGAGAACAAGGTCAAACACTTCCCTCCCACCTACCATCGAGCCGATTCCCAGTGACATTACCTCTTCTCCGTCGTCTGTCAACAAAAAACCAAAAGACCAAAACGCAACCACCGATGTTAGACAGGGACAAGTCCTCGAGATTTCCTTTTCGGATGAAGGAGCACAAACCCCTTCTTCCTCAACCGACAGCAACAAACTCGAAGAAAAACATGCCTCGTCCGAACCCAACCAAGAACCACACCATGTGTTCTCTCGCAGAGAAAAATGGCTCATAGTTTGGATTGTGTCACTAGCCGGGCTTTTCTCTCCCCTGAGTAGCAATATTTACTTTCCTGCCTTGGGTGATATCTCTGTTGTATGTGTCCCTGGCTCTTTTCTTTTTTTTTCCTCTTTCACAGTTAGCAAATCTACTTGGATGCTATTGATAAGGATGTTGAGGACCTTCCCCCGGGGGAGAAAAGAAAGAAGAAAAACAGTTACTTACAGATATCATGTATAGCACACCCACACCTCCCTAGCAACAGTATCCCTAACAATAACAACCTACATGATCGTCCAAGGCCTCGCTCCATCCTTCTGGGGACCTCTAAGCGATACAAAGGGTCGACGTCTAACCTTTATCGGAACATTCATTGTCTATCTCATTGCAAATTTGGGTTTAGCTTTAAACAAAACTTTTGCCGGATTGATGGTTTTTAGAGCTTTTCAAGCGTTTGGAGGAGCAGCTACAATATCTGTTGGTACGCTTCACACATTTCCCCTTTCCTTCCCTCTTTTATACAATTTTTTGTTGTTTTTGTTTACGCCAAGCCTTTTTACCCCTTTTCTGACTTTTTTTCCCCAGGCGCAGGAGTAATCTCAGACATCACAACCCCAAAAGAACGAGGAGGGTTTCTTGGTTCCTTTGGAGGGATAAGAATGCTCGGTCAGTCAATTGGTCCAGTTATCGGCGGGATTATAACTGAGTATTTTGGATATCATGCCATTTTTTACTTTTTGCTTATACTCGGTTCTATTTCTCTTTTACTCATCACTCTGTTTCTGCCTGAGACTCTGAGAAGTATAGCAGGGAATGGTTCCGTGCCGTTAAAAGGATTCGTTCGCCGGCCGGTTATTTCTTCTCATATCAAGAAACATTGGACCCCAAGACAAGATGTTGTTGTCTCTGGTCCAGGAAAGTTCAGTCTCGGCGCGGTGTTACATCCACTTTTATCCCTCCGAGAAAAAGAAGTCTTGGTTACCTTGTTATCCGGCGGAATCGTTTATGCGATTTGGTCAATGGTTACTTCTACAACCACGGCACTTTTTCAGTCGAGATTTGACCTATCGGATCTTGAAACTGGATTGGTTTTCCTACCGAACGGTGCTGCTTGTGTCTCAGGAGCGTACGTAACCGGCAAACTTTTGGATCGAGACTATCGGATATACGAAAGTCGATACCTCGATCAACATCACTTGGACCATTCTCAGCATATCTCACATAAACATCTCCCCCGAGACTTTCCGATTATTAAAGCACGATTAAGGTCCACCTGGTTTTTATTACCGATTTTTACCATTGCTGTTTCGGTTTATGGGTTTTCGTTGAATAGTAGTAACTCAGAAGGGCAGAAAAAAGGGATGATATTACCGTTGATGCTGCAGTTTGTTATAGCGTTTACGGCGACGGCTGTTTTCACGCAGAATAGTGCGTTGATGGTGGATTTGTTTTGTAGTAAAAAAGCTGCGAGCGCTACGGCGGTTAATAATTTGGTCAGGTGTGGGATTGGTGCTGGGGGGGTTGCGGTTGTGCAGTTTATTATTGATGGGGGTCTTGGGGCTGGATGGACTTTTTTCATGTTTGGAGGGGTTGTGTTGGGGTTGTGTTGGCCTTTGATGGGTGGTATGTGGGTTAGGGGGGATTTGTGGAGGCTGGCAAGTCTAAGAAGTCGGGAAGGGGAAGGACACAGGGTTGAGGGGGTTGATGGATGAGTGTGTTTGGTGTGTTGATTTGGGTTTTGTTGATAAAGGCTGTTGATCGGGTAGGGATTCTCTTGGATTTTATGGCTTGTATAAGTTGAGATGGGAGTGGCAGCACGTGTTGGGTTTGGTTACGGTTATACCTTTTTGTCCTGTATTGTTTGGTCTCTTCTCTTCTCTTTCTTTTTACGTGGCTTTTGGTGTGTTGAGCGTCAGCATGGTGTTTATTTTTGGATTAAGAACTGGCGAGAAAAGTCTTGTGGTCATTGAGTTGTTATTTTTGTGGTTAGGTTCCACTGCGTTTACCCAATACACGTAGTGTGGTACGTTTACAATTGCAGACATATAGTCAATCCACAAAATTCGTGGCAAAAGTATTTATTCGGATCAGGTTTGCTAGGTACAGAATCCGAATCTACCCATTATTACCCATCGTAATACCCAAATCCCAACAGTCGTATGAGTGAAAATATCAATTTCAGTCTCATTTTATAAGAGGGTCCCGATCCGGCGGTTTGGTTACGCTGTGCCATGCATCGACAAGTATCAGATCAAATATTACTTCTCAATTCCCAACAAAGAGATATTCTGCCTTTTTCTGTAAATGACTTGTAGTAACCAAACCCCAACAAAGCATGGTCATTCTACAACTGAACATATTGACAAAGAACACCTTTCTCAAGTTAACAATCAGACAGAAAACTATTCATTCAACCCCCCATCGAGATTTCTCGTTCAAAAGCAGCCATCCCTCATAAAGCCATCCCCCCAGAGGGCAAAGACTTACAATTCTCTTCTCAAAATACAATAAAAGATGATCGAGTTCAACAACCCGCAACCGGCAATGGCTACAAGAAAGAAGGAAAAAAGAGAAAGAAGACAAGAATATAATACTTGAGATAGAGGTTCCATGTGCGCGTAGATTTTGTGGTCTCTCTAACCATTGTGAAAAAATAAACCAGCAAAATAGCATCATGGCAACTGCTCCACCACCTCCAAGAGATGACCCTGAAGGCCGTCGAGCTCCTCTGCCAATCCCGGACTATAGGGAACCGCCCAGGAATCGCTCGTTTTCGGTCCATGTGGTTATAAACCTCTTCGTTTGGAGTTTGGTCATCTGGGCGTTCAATCGTTATTTCCTAACGACTCTTTACGAAAATAGCGACTTTGACGACTATACCTGGTGGTTCGCCGTCTGGTTTACATGGAGATACCTACGCTTCTTTGTTTCCATCTTTGGTTGGTTGATATACAAACCGGCCCCTTACCCGCTGAATCCCCAATACAGACCGGAGGATGTCACTGTTATTCTCCCCACCATCGACCCAACGGGAGAAGATTTTCAGGAATGTCTAAGAAGCATATGTCTGAATGACCCTTTTGCGGTTTTTGTTGTTACGGCCGGTCCCCATCAAGCCGCCACAGAGGAGGCTGTTGAGCCCTTCGCAAGGGAATTCCCCCATATCAGTCTTACAGTCTCTCGGGCCAACATCATGAACAAAAGGGCTCAAGTGGCCGTTGCGATCCCCCAAGTCCGGACCCGGTTTACCATCATGCTCGACGATCACGTCTTTTGGAAGCCAGGATTCTTGAGGGCCATGCTTGCTGCCTTTGAGGCAGATGACGAAGTGGGCATTGTTGGAACTAACAAGGCTGTTCGTCGGGCACCAGGCGGATCCTTCCGTCGTCGTGTTTCCAACCTTATTGGATCCATTTACCTGTACAGACACAACTTTGAGGTTAGGTCTGCCAACGCCATCGACGGAGGAGCCTTTGTAATTTCGGCCCGTACATGCGGCTTGAGGACCGAGATTATTCAACAACCAGACTTCATCCAAGGTTATACCAACGAGATGTTCTTCTTTGGCCTCATGGGACCCCTTAACCCTGATGATGACAACTATAACACTCGCTACTGCGTCAAAAAGGGGTGGAAAATCAAGTGGCAGGAAACCGATGACAATGCGTCCGAGATTGAAACCACCATAGGTGTCGTCGAGCCTTATATTGGAAAACTCCGGGGTCAAGTATCCCGTTGGGCCCGGACGACGTGGAGATCCAATCCAGCTTCCCTATTCACCGAGAGGGCCGTATGGGCATGGCAACCCTGGAGCGTCTACTCCATCTACCTCACATCTTTTACAAACTTTGCTGTCATTACCGATCTTGGTCTCGCATATCTTCTCTATAACAGCTACCTGTACCAAACAAGATTCTTTGGCGCCTTTGGAAAGACTTGGTATATCTGGCTATCATTTATTTCGTTCACTCTAATCGCAAAGACTATTAAAGCCCTGGGCTACTGGGTCCGCCATCCCGAAGACTTGGTCCCCTGGTGGTTCGTTGCCATTTCATTTTCTTATATCCACAGTTGGTATAAGTTTATTGGATTGGTTACATTCTATAATCACGCATGGTCTGGCAGAAACCTTACGACTACCACTACTACTATTATTACTGGGACTCAACCCACTGGGACTCAGCCTACCGGTACAGCTACCAGGATCCAGACCCCAGCCGCGCAGCAGGCAGAGGTAGTAAGGACAATGGAAAATGCCAGACAACAGTTGAATGAAGTCCGCACCCAGGCCATCACACTGGGACTCAACAACCACTCCAAGATGCTGCAAAGCATCCAAGGAATGCGAGCCGATATCGCCTTGACTAAATCCACCCACGCTAACATTCAACAACAACAAAAGCAGCTTACATTAGAGGTAGACGACCTGCTCAACGAGTTTGTAGACGCCTTGAACACGGTCGCCCAAACCTACAATGTACAAAATAACTTGGTTGCTAAATTAAGAAGAGTACAAGCCAGAGTTAACCGCATGGTAGCCAGCGGTGTAGAAATAACCGATCTGGTAAATTCAGCACCACCAGCAACAAAATCCGGTGATTCAGACCTAGGTGATCGTATCGACGGCCGTCCCCCCGCAGGCAGGGGTAGAAGACCGACCCCCCCGACCCCCGACCCCAATGCAAATCGCCCCGAACCCAATGCTCCCGGCGACCCCAACGCAAACACGAATGCCAACAACCCCAATGGGACCCCGCTCCCTCCGCCTTGAATCAATAGAGTCAACTAGGACTCGACCTACATCAACAACAACTTGTCCAACTACCTAGGTGACAACATCCGCTTCCCCCTCAAAGGCAAATACCTGCCTGGCAGGTGATGCAGGTGATGAAGGGAATGGAGATGAGATGAAGGACAGAGAGGAAATGAATCCCAAAAGGCAATCAGCCAGAAACATCGTTTCGCCGACGTGATAGAGACGACTGTCAACAACCGAGGAAAGACAAAGGAGACGACGATCAGCTTAAGAGTAGGCACTATTGGTTATGATTTGGCGTTTTTGTATTTTATCAAAATGTACCTGTCAGCTTTATACAAATATTTTTTATGTTTCGCTTTTTGCAAAACAATACGGGAGTGAACACAATTGCCGCTGAGTGAATGTTCACAGAGAACTGATAATATCAATTTAAAATATGTAAACAATTTTTTATAGATGTCAAAGTATATAAGGTTATATTTTGGCATCAAAAAGACCGCAAATACCAAGTTTTTTTTAAAAACTTTTTTCCACGATATTTCGAGTAATAATCTCATTCCTTGAAAAAGTAAACAAAAAGTATAAACCAACCAGCCTGCAATTTCACGGTTTTCCTTTACTTCCGTAACCATAAAATCCCATTAAACGTGTAACATCTAGTCCCTTTTGTTCCAAAGAAAAAGTCCTATTACTCTGCAAGTGTTCACGCAGCACGGAACAAAGGGCTTCTTGACGCAAACGGGACAAATCATGCCGTAATAACACAAAGAGAGACAAGTCAAAATATCATGAATTGCATTATCAAAATTTTCATTCGACAAGCAAGATTTTATCCAAGTAAATAATAAGTCTTGACAGAAAATGGAGGTTGTATTCAAATAGCGGTCAAAAACCTATCTTGCAGAATTCGGAGGACTTGCCCAAGAAGCAGGTTTTCTGTTGTATTCACACAGTGTCTTACAGACCTGGACACACATTGTAGCTTATTTCCTGAGTCGCACAAAACCAGAACCGGTGGTGGTACTTGACCAAAACCTTTGTTAAACCAACTCAATACCCCGCACTTTTTTTTTCCTAAAAAATTTCCCGCTTTCAACCAAACTTTTTCAACATCACTTCATCCAAACCCACATTCATTCTTCCACACACACTATCAATTTTGCCCGGCCTCGAATAAATCGTTAAAATGTCCTACATAGAAGATGACCTCCTCAAACTAACCTTCGCCACAACCGCCCCCATCAAACTCGACCCCTTCACCCGTCCACTCGCCTCCCAACTTCTCTCTCAACTCTCCAAACTCTCCTTTGAAATCTCCGACAAGGCTCAAAATGCCTTACTCCTCTACTCAGCCGAAAAGGGACGTTCTTATCCAAACTATTCCTCTCAAATATTCAACGCGGGAATCAGCAGGATTCAATCCCGTTCTCTTATCTTACAAACTCATTTATCCCAAGCTGCTGCAGTCATGCTGGATAAAGAAGCGACTTGGTCTGATGAATTGGAAGAGATTTTAGGGGAACAGTTATATCAGATGGAGAGGACACTTAAAGGATTGAATGGGATTATGAAGGGACCGGAGAGGTGGTATTTAATTGTGGAAAGGGTTTTGGGGTTGGAGGATATGGTTTGTAGTTGGAGTGTGTTTTGGATTTTTGTTATGCAGGTTATGTCTCTGTAAGTGCCTTTTTTTCTTCTTTTTTCCCTGATTTGAAATGCTGATGAGTGAAAATATAGAAAGACTGAAGATGAACAAAAGGAAAAGATTGCTAGTACAGGAGGGAGAAGATTGGTTGATCAAGTGACAAGGGATGCTACAAGGGCTTGGACGATAATTGAGGAGTGTAGGGGACAGACTTGGGCTGATGACGTGCCTGTCCCTTCGGGGATGGATAGGGAGGAACATGATAGAGTTGCGGGGGAGTATCAGAGTGGTGCTGATTATTGAGGGGTATAATTGTCCTTTTGGTTATCTTTCGTAGTGTGAACTAAACCCAGGATATCAATAATGTCAAATGGGCACGGTTCAACTGATTGTGGTTCTGTCAAATGCGAGTATGGTCTAATACCTATCAACACACAAAACTATGCCAAAAACGGTCTAAGTGAAATTAAAATTGAATGTGTTACATCTTGATCCACTTGATGAAATCTAAGGCCCTTCCGTGGTTGCTTTTCCGTTGACATTGAACTTTCCAAATCTCTACACAAAAGCCATCAAACCTTAACCTCCCATCAACAACACTACTTCTCCTCAAAAATCCTCTCCACCCCACCAACCTCCCCCTTCCTCTTTCCCATCTCCTCCCCAGGTTCCCTCCTCGTCAGCCCCAACCACTCCCCCTCCCCAGGATGACTCCCCTCCCCCAACCCCTTCCAAACCTTCACCTCCACCCCAACTCTCCCACTCTCCTCATCCTCAAATCTACAGATAACCTTAAAATCCGTCTCACATTTCCCACATCCCCCTTTTTCTCCCCCCTCATTCCCATCCACCTCACTCCTCCATTCAACACTTCTCCCCTGCCCTTCCGAGTCCCTAATCGTATAATTAACCCCCGCATACCGCACATGATCTTTACCTTCTCCCTTATGGGAAGTAAATTTTATGTGGGTATGTAAACACGGTTTGAAATCTCTATAACCTGATCCAATAAGTCCGTTTTTAACTATTGATCGTGCGTGAGGGGTGGATGGTGTCCAACCGCCTAGATCAGTTTGAAGGGTGAAAGATAGAGTAAAACGGATGTATAAAGAGTCTGATTTGACGAGGGGGGTAGCGGTCCAATTGATAAGGGGATTTGAACCTGTTTTTGATTGACAAGAACCAATAGAGGAAAAAGAGGAAAGATGATAAAAGGAAAGGGTATAGGGAAGGGATTTATGGATTTTTGGGAGACAGGATAAAACTCCTGAGGCGGGGAGGTCGCGAGGGAGGTTGGAAAGGATTTCAATTTTCTGGGGGGAGGAAGAATCAGAAGAAGTGGAGTGATGATGATGAGCGACCGGTTTAGGTTGAACAGGTTTAAGCGTTTCGTTGTCTAGAAAAAGACTAGAATCGAAATGGATTTCAGAGTGAGAAGGGTTATGATTCTTGCAACCGTCATTGGGACCGTGGACACAAGGAAGATTTCCTTTCCATGGGGTTGATAGAGGAATAATTTCGTCCGAGAGGGAAGGGATTGGTGCTGGGGGAGTTGAGTCTTTGTGACAAAAGAGAGATTTGAAAAAGCTCATTTTGAGTGTTTTTTGACGGATGGTTTTGTCGTGTAAATAGACAGTGAGTGTGAAGAGTAAAAGACTTCAAGAGAATCAGACACACCTTTATATTGACCAAGACCTCCTTTACCCAATTTCATCGTGGTCACATTGATATCGCCAAGATGTTATAAGTAAGGCTTGGCCGTGCTGAAATGGCAAGGTTTGTGGCTTGGTTCGCTTCTTAGCTGGGCATTGGCCATTGATGGCGTCGCGGAGATATCCAAATGGGGAAGAGGCATTTAATCGGACTTGCAACCAAAAGATACAGACCTTGAATTTGATATTGCAAGAGAAAAAGATTCTGACCTGAATTAAGACCGCTGAACAGAGAAACCAATCCTTAAAACTAAATCAATCCTGCTCTGGCTGCTTCACCACCACCATCTGCCATGACATCCTCAACCTTTTGCTTGCCCTTCATCCCACCTCCCTCGCCAACACCCATACGTCTGGCAACATATCTCTGAGCAACAACACCGACAGAAAGACTCAAAGCCTCCTCAACCCATTCAGATACCCACTCCCTAGGATCAACTCCACCAGTTTCAATAATATCCCTAATCTCATCAGGAACTTTACCAAACTGAGCTTCAAACTCTTCATCTTCTTCATTCTCCTCCTGACCGGGTACAGCATCCAACCACCGGATCCACTTGGCCGGGACAGCCTGACTGACTGCAGAATACTGAATGTCGTGCACAGGATCAAGAATGTAAACAGCAAAGCAAACCTGCTCATTCTCATCCTCATCCTCTGACGACTCATCATCATCCTCCCTCTTCTTTTGCGCAGCAGAGCTGGGAGCGAACAGGGCCTTTCCGCCAGAAAGAGAAATGGCCTGAACGGACAAGAAAATATCCGAGCTTCTCACAGGGTTAGATTCCGACACAGGTTCCAATGCACGTTGTCTGGCTGCTTCAATACCTCCCCTTGCGGCAAAATATTCCGAAGCATATCCGTCGGCATTTGCTCTGCAAAGTTTGGTACCTTCAACCAGTCCAGCCACGATACCCAAGTTACGTGGGTTATTGGGATCGGTAGCGCGCCACCACGGACCATCCCTCCATCCAGCGGTAGATTGGTTCGAGGCTGACGAGGATTCCTGTCCCCGCTGGACCACCATGAGGTCTCCACCTTCAACTTGGGCCATGACGCGATTGAAGACGGCATAGATCAGAGGATCGAGCAAAGGATATCCGACCAAATCATGAGTAATGTGGATAAGAAGACGTTCGTGGGAGGAAATGGGAGGGGCGAGGGTGTGCAGAATGGTGGTCAGGGATGGAAGGGCGCGATGGCGGAGTTCGTCACCTGGTCTAAAGTTAGAGACTTGTAAAAGATGGACGAGATATAAAAAAAACATACCCAATCCACGTAGAGCACCAACATTGCCCCGAACTTGGTCGGCCCATTTACGGGCTTCCTCGTTTTGTTGCACAACCTTGACCACGGTCTCGGCTTGCTTCATAGCTGCCGTCGCGGTGGACAAGATACCTCCCCACCAGCCACCACCGCCACCACTGGATGTTTGTGTCTTTTCGGATGCATCGTGCAGCTCGGAGCTGCTAGTGGCGCTGGGAGTGGCATGATAAGAAGTGGTGCTCTCGGCGGATTTGCGTGTAGAGGAGCTATCGATGGCGGGAGGCGGGGTATTGGCTGCAGCGCGTTTGGCAGGCGATGCTTTGGATGCAATCTCGCGAATGCGCGGGGTGTGAGGTCGGGGAGCTTTCTCTTCTTCCAGCTGATTTTCGAGATCGGCTAGAGGATCGAACTCGGCAGACGCATCAGTAGGCTTTGCTGTCTTGCTTGATGATGATGCGGGGACGGGTTTGCTTGGTTTGGTTGGCTTCTTGGTCGCCGTCTCCTGATCGAGATCCTCAAAAAGAGCATCAATCTCGTCGTCGGCCGTCTGCGACCGATCGGTTGTCATTTTGTATTATTTGTGATCTTGACTGAAAGTGAATGTTGAAGTGAAGATGGAGTGATCTTGTAACATCCGTGCATCCCTGACAACCGATGGGCTTCAGCTTGTATTTGCGTCACGGGCCACCCCTCCACACCTTCAAAGGGCGGAACTGGCGGGTTCAGGGGTCATCCAGTTTCTTCAAGGCTGAAGCTGGGGTGCATCAACAGGTTCCAAGTCGGCAGCTGGTGGCGGTCTGCAACGGTCCAGATGTGGGGTACATTGCAAGCGGCACGGGGGTGACAGCATGCGATTGGTCTGAGCTTATTCGGGAACCTCCAGAAATTGACGTGAGAAGAAATCTACTTTCAAAAAAAGATGGGAAGGAGATATTTGACTTACACAATACCCTGAATAATTCATCCCAGCAAAACAATACTACCTTTGGACAATTTGACTTTCAATCCCAACTGTGCAGTCATTGTCTTTTTTTAATTGTTTATTAAATTTTCTCTTTCCCAAAAAGGAACATCCCTTCTTCCCCCTTCCTTTCCCAAGCGACTGGACCAACCGGATCTGACCTTGACCCTGACACGTTGGATTGCCCGCTTAGTGCGATTTCTCTTTTTTCGCCTCACACTCTTACACACATACACATTACACACTCACAACCCAACTCCACAACATTCACATCTTCTTCTTCCACCGCCTCCGTTTACAGACTCTCTCGACTGCTTCGAGATAGTCTATTGAATTACACATTCCCAAAATGGACCGCGGTCGAGGTGGAGGACGCGGGCGCGCTACCAAGAAACGTGCCACATTCCCTTCATATCATCACCAATTTCACGACCAAACCTCAAATTCTCCAACTCCTCCTCCTGCTGGGCCACATCGCTCAACAACGACATCTCTTTCTGCTTCGACCTCGTCGCATCGTGGAGGTAGGGCTCGTTCTATAAACCCAACTCACCATCGCCCCTCTTCTCCCGCGGCAGATACCTTCCGTGTAACTCCGAGAGCATCGACAGCAGCAGACCGTTTTCACTCTGTTGTTCTAGAATCACCATCTTCATCGACTGCAACAGCCGCCAACATGACAGATGCCCCTACTTCGGCTCGAAAGAGAGCAAAGACTTTTGAAACTACGGCCAGCTTTGACGGTGTAGAGGACGAGGCTCACTCCAAGGGCGGTCACTCCCTTCGCAAGAGGACCCGCATTGATTACAATCAAATGATCGATGACGAACTCGGTCTCGCCGCGGCACGAAACGGTGATTTGGCATCAAACAGGTCAGCCACCACCCCCGGTGCCCGTTCCCGAAAGAGAAAGCGTGCCTATTCGCAGCATGACACTGATGAGCATCTTGTTGATTTCAGCTCAAGCCACCCAAATCAAAAGCGCCGCCGTGCTGACAGAGAACCTGGCCATTCACGCAACAATTCTCGCCGTCGTAACCCCGCAAGGAAATCAGCTTCTGAAATCAGTCCATACATCTACCATCCCGATAACGATGCCGTTCAGGATACCATCATGGTTGGCGTTTCGATGGATGTGGCTGTCACAGATGACGAGGAGTCCGACCACTCATCCTTTCAAGAGTCTGACTCATCGCCATCATCTCCAGAAGGAAAGCAACCTGAGCAATCACAGCCTCAACAGTATGACCAATCTGAAGAGCCAACTGATTCCATCTCGAGGGTTGAACAAGATTCAAAGCCAGTTTCGCCATCCCACCCACCTCAAGGTTTTCAATCGTGCAATGCGCAACCCAACGAGCCTAATTGGGTCTTTGCGACTCGTTTACCCGCTGCCCCCACTCAACCCTCCCAAGTGCAACAACAGCAGGCGCGCGAGGTGACACCAACTAAGATTTTGCCATTGCCAGAGCCGCTGCAGGAAACCGAAGGAGAAAGGTCTACGGAGGCTAAGGTGGTACCAACAATTCAACCCACCGAATTAGCGGCAGCGGTTTCATCTGAAGAAGCCCCTTCAGAACAGCTCCTTGCCGAAGCCAGGGCCGAAGAGGAAAAGTCTAAAGAGGCAGAAACGGTCGACCGGGATGTTGAGATGGTAGAAGATAAGGGCCGGACTGAATCAGACCAGCTTGTTTCGTCTGCAAAAGAGCCAGAACAATCGACGAACCAAGAGGAGGAAGCCACGATTTCGGTGCCGGCACTGCAGCAGGAACCAAAGTCGAACGAAAAGACGTCGTCCGAACCTTTGCCCGTTCCTCAAGCAGACGCACCGGTCGAGGCGCAAGACAAGTCAGAACCCTCGCCTCCGGCGCGAACGCCTGCCCGGCCGTTGCTTCGCGCGCCGAGGCCGATCGGTCCGGTCCGGTTGGCTCATCTCGAGCCAATCTACGCGGCCGAGACGCCGTACGCAAGCCAGCTGGGACTCGAGCCGTACGAGGGGGAGGACCAGGTCCTCCCAGGGCCGTACACTGAGTGGGTGTACCCCGACGAGGGGCTGGCCACCCCAGCGCAGACTCCCACTCCCACTCCAACCCCAACCCCCATGCCCAAAGAGCGGGGGTCTGGGGAGGTGACGTGGGACGTCACGCAGCCCCTCAAAGAGAAGCAGTTGTTTGCTCTGCACAAGCAAGAGTCATCAAGGCGGAAGGCGGCGGGGTTGCCACCAATCAGCCTCACAGACTTTTACAACGACTGTGTTCGCCGGCACAAGGCAGCCAAAAACCAGATGGCACGATCCGGGGTCGGGAAGGGCTCCGCTTCCGCCGCACCTTTCAAAGCCATTGTCCAGCAGCCAACGACCTCCGGCGACGAAACTCCTCGGAACGGCTCCCAGGGTCCAGAGTCACAAGTCCCCACTGCAGCGCCATCTCCAGCACCCGCCGACGACGACAGGATGGACGACCAGGAGGAAGAGGTTATCGAACGACCTGCAGCGAAGCGCACCAATCCCGCAGATCCCAATCAACTCATAGAAGTCACCCGGTACTACCCACATCAGTATTCCTTCCCTAGAGTTCGCGACCCGACCGAAATCTCTGATTTACTAGAGAACTTTGAGGAAATGGATACCGATACCCTCCGTAGCACTGTGACAGCTGCTGTGGAGATTCTGCATGCATACCAGCGCGAGTACCACGAGCTCAAGAAGATTCTGGATGACGAGGAGAACGCCAAACGTCGACAAGCAAACGACAAGACAATAGTCAACTGGGAGAACCGTCAGAATTTTGACGAGCCTTTGCCGTTTCGTCGCCACCATGATGAGCAGATCAAAGGTCCGCCGCCATTTGAAGTACGTGGCGCCAGAGCCCCCAAGCCCTACATTGACGATCAGATGCTCGAGCATCAGCGCGAAGAGGACCGCATCATGGCACAAGTTTACGGCTTCAAGCACAATAACCATCCTACCCAAGTTGGCCGACAGAATCCTGAGGAGCAGCGGTGGGAGATGCCCGAGACTCGCCTTAGGGAACGCAAGAGGACTGAGAAGGGCGCAGAATTGGCAGAGGATAACGTAGTCGAGGGCAAGCGTGCTAGAAAGCCCCGCTACGTGTCAGATCAAAGCAAAGACCCCAGCCGCTCCGGGACTCCCATCCTTGGTCCTCTCACTGGTCGACGTCAGCGCAAAACTACTGCACTTGCAGCCGTCAACGGCGATGGTAGAGCTACGCCCGAAGTCATGTTGCCACCTCCTATCGAGAATGTCCCGGAAGTGACGCCGCGTAGAGCGCGTGCGGCAGCTGTGGTAGCTCGTGCTCGTCAGATGGCAGAAGAGCGAGAAGGGACGCCAATTCCTGTGGTAGCCGAACCGGAGAGCATGCAAGTCGACGAAGAGGAATTTTCCCAGCCGCTCAAGCCAACTCAAAAGCGCGTCCGCGGCGCCAACAAACCTCCCACATCGGTGCCTGCAACCGAATCTACAAAGGCCACCAAGGGCAAAGGACGTGCCACCAAGAGCCAGGCAACTACGGAGATTTCAAGCTCCACATTTTACAGTGCTTCTGCGAACGCACAATCCAATGACCAGAGGCCTGGCACAGCATCATCTGAAGAATCCAATCGTACAGCCGAGACCAACGAGTCTGCGTATTCCCTGCGTGACAAGCCTAAGAGGAACTTTGTGCTTGAGAACGATCCTGAGCTTGAGCCAAGACCTAAGAGGCGTGTCAGGACGGCGGCGGCTCAAAAAGCCGATACTCCCCCTCCCCAAAAGGCCGATGATGCCAACGAGGGGAAGAAGGCCAAGAGAGTACGAAAGCCCACATCCACACCAGCAACCAGTGCCCCGGCACCGCAAGAGCCACCCCGCGCTCCATCACCGGAACCCCAACATGCACCTGTTCCAGTGCCCCAACCCGCCGAGCTCGCCTACCCTCCACCACCCATGATTTCTCAGCAACTGGCTCCTCCGCCCCCACCACCTGCTCCAGCTGGTGGTTTGAAGGCACCCACGATTTTCTTCACCAACCCTGTGACAGCTCCTCCTCCTCCACCTGGACCATTCATGCACACGTTTAACGCGGTGACGAGTTTCCCGCACACTTTCCCTCCCCCGCAGGCGGACCCACCGTCAATCAAGAAGCCAATCACTCGCATCAAGGTTACCAATGGATTTGCTCAAGGTGGTCAGTCTTCCAGCGGCAAAAATGGTGGCAGCTCTGAAGGACGTTCTTCGGGTGGCGGAAAGAAGGTCACCAAGGTTAAAGCTTCCAAGCCTCAGTCGGCAATCTCTCCTGATGGGTTGATCAACGGGAAACTGCCCACTCTCACTCAACTGGCCGCCGAAGTTCCTGAGAAAAGCTACTCAGAGATGAGCAAGAGTGAGAAGATGAGCTACTCCATGAGACGTAAGTTTTTCTTTTTGGTTGACACATACACGTTCGATGCTAACAGTACATAGGTCGTTGGGCATCAGGCGAAATGCAAGGAGCTGTCGAGAAGCGCAGAACGACTCTGGCCAACAAAAAGGCCGAGAAGGCGGGTGATGGTGGTTCTAATCCTGGATCGGGATCTTCTACTCCCCAGCCTCAGTCTGGAGTGCTTCATCCTCCTCCGCAGGTGGTGCAGGAACCAGCTCAGCAGCCTCCTCCGCCGCCGCCTCAGATGATGTCTATTACCAATTCAGGACTTCTTGCTTTGCCTGGATCGTACGGCGACCAAGGATATATGGGCATGCAGCCGCCTATTCAGATGCAGATGCAGCAGCCTCAGGGGTATGGAGGACACGGACTTGGGCATAGTCATGGCCATCCTCACGGGTTGCCGCCGTCATCGCCGATGCAGATGGTTCATGGAGGACAACCTGGTGGACAGATGGTGTTTCAATTTCCAGCGGCTCCTCCCCCTCCCCACCAAGGATACGCTCCAGGGCAGCATTACTAGGGTGTTTTTGAGCACATGGTATTCACAACATGGCGTTACAGTTGACGCGTGTTTTTTTGGTCTCTGTCAATAAAAGGACCGAAATTACTGTTCTTATCATCAATGAAAAATAGCGGAACATGGAAGACCTCTGAGAATGGAGCAACAAAAGATACGAAAGAAAAGGGTGAAGCATTGCGGAGCATTTACATTGGAATGAGGGAAGCATAGCGATAGTCATTTGGTTTTGGTGCAGCGAAAAGGATTGGACGGTAGCATATTTATCTATCTACTTATCGTGAAGGGAGGTTTTGTTTACAGATAGGATTAAGCAGAGCTGTGTAGTCTGTTTGGTCTGTCTGATATTTGTAAAAATCAATCAAGATTTATATCATGTAATTATCTTGTCTCTCTATCTTGTTTTTATTTGGTTGTATACATATATGCTGTTATATACCTGTATGCCATATTTGTCTTGACTATTCCTGATAGGATAGATATGGATCAATAGGATTGAGAACTTTAACCTAGATAAAGTTTACCTCAAAGTTTGGAACTAGTTAGCTGAGAGTGTTCAAATAACAGAAAAGAAGAGAGGGCAGTGTGTTATAAGACAAAGCAAACAATCAGACGATGTCGGCTCTAATTGACATTTTTTTGGATTGTGTTTTATGTCTGCATTTTATCTTGAAAAAAAGATAACTTGGAATAGGGAACTTTGTTTCATCATTTTTTTGCTCGGGTTGGATACATCATGATGTAATGAGAGGAATGAGAATTTTTGTGGTCTTGCCTTTCACAATTGAGTTTTAGTCAATTCATGTTTATACTGAATGATGCAGGTGAATTTGAGATTGAGTGGGGGTTGATATTTTTGCGGGTTTGATGTCGTGAGTTGAGTAGATAGGACTCTAAGTGAAAAGAGAAGTTGTGGCTTGTGAAAGTATAGTGTCAATGTATGATATGGAATGAGGCTGAGGGTGAGGTTGCTAAGTCCCCTCTTGGGATTGGTGAGTGAGAAGGTACATGTATATAAGGTAGATAGGTGCCCGTTCAGGTAGAGTCTTGATCTCTTCGAGCTTAAGATTGGAGGAGTGGATGAATCTGGGGTCTGTGGAGGGTTTACATTCATCTTATATACATTTGAGGCTGTCTTCTCTTCAAATTGTGTCTGTTTAGGTATTGAGTGGTTTTGATTGATGTTAACCGCGTTGTATTCACAGATTTGGGGGCCGAAAGTGGGCACACGTGGTGTAGACTGTGGTGTAACTTGATATTTGGGCTTTGAATGCATCACTGGGCGATAAAGGCTTGGATTGAGCTCCAGCGTCATTGGAAATCAAGAATGGGGGCCGGTCAGGCTGTGGGAGTGGTAGGTTGGGATTGATGTCGGGATGAATCGGGATGAATCATAGTGACTTTTTGTAGGTACCTACGCTCGGTGTAGAACATAGTTGGTGTAAGCAAGTGTTTCATTTTCGTATACAGTTTATCCAGGAGTTCACGAAATTGGATGGGTTTTAAAAATAATTAGGAATGATTCACCGTTGAGTGGAATTTCTTTTTCTTGGTGGAGTTGGCCAAGTGAGAGAAAATGAGATGAATGAAAATGAATCATGATTGGTAACATCACTGCTTACATCAAGTGTACATACATGTATTCTGCTCGCACAAAACACATAACTTGGCAACAGGGATAAATTCTGGGAGCTAGCTTGTCAGTTACGATGGCCTCCAACGATCCGAAGGATTCCTTTTCACTAGTGACTCAATGAAATGCACCAAAGCAACCGTTATCCTTCCAGCTTCAAGATCAGCAGATCTGGCTGTTGGGAAAGAAGCATTTCCCTGCTGATACCGCAAGAGATCTCCAAGAGAATCAAAGGCGGGTTTTCCAGTACACATCTGAACGATGGTCTCGCCGAGACACCACATGTCGACTTTGGTCGGATCGGCCTTTTTGGGGTCCTTTCCATCTAGGCCGAGGATTTCTGGGGCCCAAAAGCCTGGTGTGCCCCTGATGGTTGATGCTCCGCTAGCATCCTGAGCCTTCTTGCTGAGACCCAGGTCACACAGCTTCACCCACCATTCATTTGGCGGTTTCGATTTGATAAAAATGTTGGATGGCTTGAGGTCTCCATGAGCGAATCCTTCTTCGTGCATCATGGCTAACCCAGCCAGTACCTGCGAGGTGACCTCTTTGACGTGATCTTCAGGCATTTTGCCCACGTCGTCCAAGTACTTTCTCAGGTCCCCGTGTTCACAGTACTCCATTGCGATACACAACCAGCCAGTGACTTCGTACCATCCATAACACTTGACAAAAAATTCCGAGTACCTTTCCTGCGAGAACTTTGCCAATGCTTCAAGCTCACGCACGTAGCGCACAGTCTCGGAAATTTCCTTGTCCTCCTACACACGTATACCCTTGACGGCGCGCACTTGGTTCCGCCGGCTATTCTCTTTATATTCGAGCCATACCATTCCACCTCCTCCATGGCCAAGGATTTTGTTGTCGACTCGTGTCCACTTCTCCTCTCTCGGGACGCGTGGCCTACTGGCCCGAAGGGGATGGATCATCGTTGCGCCTTGGACTATTGCCTGGAGCTGGGTATCGCGAACGAGTTCCGGAAGCCGCGAAGAGTTTAATGGCATTACCGTGTTGAAAGAGACTGATGTGGTCGATATTGGGTTTGGGCAGGGTCGAAGTTGGGTGACACTGGGTGAAGGCCTGGGATTCGGGTGTAACACAGCCCATAATCATGCCGCCGCTCAGCTCGGCATATCGAAGCTTAAATTATCCAACACTGCAGCTGAAATCACAACCCCGCACCATAATTCAACCCTTTCAACCATAGCCCCCACCAAGATGGAAGTCGCCGGTGTCGTCTTGGCCATACCAGGAATTCTTGATTTGTGTCTGAAATACGGAAAAGAGCTCAAATTTCTCTGTTCAGCTCTCAGAGAGGCCGACACCGAAGTCTCTGAGAGAGTTATACGGCTCGACAATGGTTGGTTACGATTTCAACACCAACTCAACTTCCTCCAAAGGACTCACCACATTATGGAGGAAGACCATCGAGACATTTGCGCACAAACACTTCGCGTCCTTTTATCAAAGCTAGACTTTGTCACCGCGATGCTTCGTCAGCTTGTGAAAAAGGAATCCGATGACAAAGTTACTGTGCGAAAAGCTAGATATGCCCTGAAAAAGGAAAGCCTGGACAAGGCGATCGACGAGTTCGAGTCCTGGCAAGGCATAGCTGATCAATCATGGTATCTTTTGATGAGAATCACAGACACTCAAGTTGATAGAGCACTGGAAACTGGTGACACTGCGGCTGCTATCCCTTCGACTCTCGCAATCCGATCTGGAATTCGACCGCAACAAGCACCACAAGGTCAAACACCCCCAGCATCCTCTCGACTTACATTTCCCGCCGAGGAAGTCACCAAGATGAAAACTAAACCAATTCCTTACTCCGACACCGTCCTCGCATGGCACACAGGATACATCCCATACCTTCTCAACCATATTAAATGTGACGACCCAAGAAGATACAGCACCGTCAAACAAGACGCCCGGGATCTAGTACGTAAGCTCCAGCACAGAGACCCCGAGACCTTTGGTCTCTTATCCTGCAAAGGCCTCGGCACTCCTTCATGGACACCCCATGACTCGGGACGAAAAACATTTACCATGGTCTTTCGCATCCCTTTCCCAAACAACCCCAACACCGACCCAAAATCCCTACGGGAGATTCTCCTCACATTTCCTCCTCCAAAATCCCTATCAACCAGGTTCGAGTTCGCCAGACAACTAGCCCGCTCCATTTCATACGTGCACACTTTTGGATTCGTGCACAAGAACGTCCGACCGGAATCAATTCTCTTGTTCTCTCCCTCTGAGGGATTCACCATATTGGAACCAGCCGCCAAGCAATCCCTATTCCTCCTCGGATTTGAAAACTTTCGCAGTGAGCGCGCAGCAAGCGCCTTTATAGGCGACCAAGACTTTACCAAGGATTTGTACCGCCACCCTTCCCGACAAGGGCCTTGTCCTACAGAGTACTACAGCATGCAGCACGACATTTACAGCCTGGGAGTATGTCTGCTCGAAATCGGGCTGTGGAGGTCGTTTGTGCGGTATGAAGTGAACCGCGACTGGCGAACGAGGTATTCCCTCCCGCAGGGCGAGGGGATGCTGTCACAGCGGTGCGTGAATACGGACCATTTCCCAGCGTTGGGTGATACCAAAGATACAAAGGGATTTTTCTTGGGGGCTGTGAGGGATAAGCTTGCGCAATCTATGGGAACGAGGTACGCAGAGATTGTAGAGACTTGTTTGACTTGCCTGGACCCGGGAAATGTGGACTTTGGGGATGAGAGGGAGTTTCAGGATGAGGATGGGATCAAGGTTGGGGTTAGGTATATTGAAAAGGTGGTGATGGGGTTGAACCAGTTGTATGTATGAATGAGATCTATGCCCAATGGGTGGGCCAATGAATTTTCATCAATTTGGATAGTGAATCTAACAAATACATGTATTTACACCGATACTCACTTTCAGGATGCATCTCAGATTCCTTCATGTTCTTCCCTGCCACGAGGCGTCACACTGGACTTCTATAGACTCAAGCTGCGACATCAATCCAGCTAGATATAATACACTTGCACTTACTTTTTGAAAAGCAAACCGTAACATGGATAATGAAACGAATTATAGAGTGAAAATGTCATTTTGGGGACCCTAACCCTAAACCCAACCCTTTCACTCCTCTTGCTCTGTTTTATAATAAGCCGGGCACCCGGGGTGACACTGCTTCTGTGATACGTTAGGCTTTGTTAGCGTTCATGCATCAGCCCAACAGGGACAGGATGATCGGCTTTCTCTCCTGAGATGGAAAGTAGATTGGATGATCCCTGAATGATATCAATCGGGCATTGACAACGGGAAGTGATGATAATAAGCTGGGTCTCCGATCACAATTTTGGAATTTATTTTACTCGACAATTTAAATATTTAATTATTTTCGGGCCTGTTTTGATCCCGTCCTGAGTTTTGTTTTATTTGTCCCTTTGATAAACAAAAGGCTGTACGCCAAGACAGCCATTGACACGCCACAGCAGGCTGAAATCTTCCGACGGACATCACCCCTGCATCAACCCCACATTTTAGCACCCGGTACTCTTCGGCTAGCGGCGTGCCGGCCGGGGAGAACCTGCGGGGCAAGTCAGAGTCAGAGTTTTTTTTTTTTGGGTGTCTCTTTTTTTTGAGATCAAAAACACCTTCGTTGTTAACAACACCCAAACCTGCGGACTTGGGATATGACCAGCCGCTTGAAAAAAAATTCGAATCAACAATGGCTTTAGATCAATCCAACAGGGGAATTGGGTTTTTGAGACCCAGTTCCCTAGGAGTTGGAATTGGTCTCAACAAGTTCAACGTTGTCGCCCGCGGCAAATCCTCCCCGCTCGAACCTCCTACCGGTCACTCTTCGTTTCTCAAGACAATTCTTAATATTCAAGGTTTCAATGCTCCCGGTCCTCTCGAATCCGAACCCGAAAACCCCGTCGTCATAGCCGAAAAGGTCGTCTCTACCGTCCAAGTCGAATCCGTCTCCGCGGTCGAGTCAGAGGCCAAGTCGGAAACCGTCACCCCTCCCGTCGAATCCGTTGTCGAGATTGTCAGCTCTACCGAACCCGAATTTTTATCTGAGCCTACCATTGTCACTGTTCTGAAAGAAGTCCCTGCTTCAATCCCGACTGAGGAACCCGTTGTCAAAAAAGAGACTGAGACAAAAGAAATCGAGACACAAACGGAAGAATTGGCTACTACTCCGGCTCCCACGTTCCTGACGCTCACCCCCGCACCGCCTACTGCTCTCTCACCGCCCGTCCTTGCTGTTGACCCAACTTGGGTTGACGAGTCCTTTGATGCGCCCGTAACACCCGAAAAAATTCTCGCTCTGCTCGAAAAGGCTCCTGGCTCGATTGTCGTCCAAAAGGTTGCTCCTGTTATCATTTCCGAAGAGGTTGTCGCTCCGGTTTCTGTCTCCGAGGAAGATGTCCCCGCTCCGATCTCCGAAGAGGCTGCTGAGGAACCCGTCCCCGAGGTTGCTGCCACTCCTGTCGTTATTCCCGTCGAGAAGGTTCTGGCTGTCGATCCCAGCTGGACTGATGCCTCTCTCGATGCTCCTGTTGATGCCGCCACGATTCTCGGCCTTCCTCTTGGTTCTATTCCCGTTGTCGAGCAAGCTGTCGTTCCAGTTGAGGAGATCGCCGCCCCCATTGAGGAACCTGTCGCCCTAGTTGAGGTCTCTGAGGCTCCCGCCACGTCCGTCGAAGTCGAGGAACTATCCAAGGAGGAGGATGTTGTCGCCGACGAGGAAGCGCCTGTCACTATTGAACCCGTTGTCGTCGATACTCCTGCTGCCGTTATCCTGACCGTTGACCCTGTTTTCACTGACGACTCCTTCAACGCCCCTGTCACCCCCGAAACGATTCTCGCTCTCCCTAATGGTATCACGGTCATCGCTGTCCCGGTTGCAGAGGAACAAGTTGCTGCTCCCGTCTCTGAACCCGAGGTTATCGCCATCTCCGAACCCGAAGCTACTGCGTCCTCTGAGCCCGAGGTTGTCACCATCTCTGAGCCCGAGATTATTGCTGTATCTGAGCCCGAAGTCGCCCCGGTCACCCCCGTCCCCGCCATCAAGATCCTGGCTGTTGACTCAACCTACACCGACTCTGCCCTAGAAGCTCCTGTAACTCCTGAAAAGCTCCTGGCTCTCCCCGAGAAGGTTCTGTCTGCCCCCATTTCTGTCATCTGCTGTATCCCGGCCTCTCCTGTTTCCGATTCTTCCAGCTTCCCCAGGCTGACATCAGACGAAGCTATAATCCAAACCAACTTCCCCGTCATCAACGCCCACAGATCTTCCGTCGCCATCGCCCTGGAACACATCGAAGACATCACCACCATTGAGACACCTGTTACCCAGTCCAGCAGCAGCTCATTCTCGCCCGCCACTATCACCGCCACCGAAGAGGAATGCTTTTCTTCCGCGAGCAGCGTCGCTGATCTCGACGTTGTCTTCAAGCCCGCAAAGAAGGTTGTCAGAGCCATTGAACCCGTTGTTTGGCCCTTGATTCTCGAGGACGACTTTGATGCTGCCGTTTCGAGTGTTTTGCCTGCTGGCTTTGATCTTGAGTCTCTGATGGATCTGGATTGGTCATGGACTGTTCCTCAAATCAAGCAGAGTGAGAGGGATCCCAAGGAGGTGGCTGCTGAGAAGGCGGCTGTCAAGGCGCTTGTGAGGGGGAATTTTCAGGGGAGGAGGTTGGCTGATGCCGCGGACCGTTTGGAGATTGTGGTGAGGGGTGAGTAAGGTGAATTGAGGGTGTTGAGGTGTGTGATGGACATGAACATAAAGCCCGGCGTGGCGACACACCATTTCTCCAAAACGCTTCTTTTGGGGGTCAAGGCTGGTTCCAAGACATGAGGATTCCTGTTTAAGACGGCTGGGACGTGTCCAACCTGAGGACATTGGACGGCAAAGTCTTTCATCAGACGAAGCTCGCGTCCATCCGATGATGGTGCAGGGTTTTAATGGGAAAAAACAATATGGATGGGATGGGATGGGATGCATTGATGCTTGGAATGATCTTTTTGGAAGCCGGGATGAATGGATGTATATATGCCGTCTCTCTTATGATGTGCGTATGATCTTGGGAAGAAACAGCACATCATCATGATGACATTTTTTCGGGTTTTCAAAACTACAGGGCGTTGGGATTGGCGTTTATTGGTTGGCTTCCTTTTTCTTCCCCTCTTCAGCGGATGAACCATCTATACTATCTACATGAGTTTCAAAATTGTATGAGCGTTTCGTTTTATATTTTTCATCGGGCAGTATGTCGCACGCATCTAGGTAAACACGATCTTTCCAAAGAAATTGGGATGGGTAGCTAATGTGGGGTGTTTTGCTTCCCAATTTGCGTGATCTCTTGTCTGTTAGTGAAATCTAATTTTTTACATAGGAAAGCGATACTCTCTACTAGCCTCTCTAACAGCAAAGAGGTAACCCTGGATTGTGGGTGGCTTCCAATCCATCCACCTCGCCGGAAAACCGTTCAAGGACACGCATTCTTTGTTTGAACTCCGTATGGCGTGCTTAAGGTTACACAGGTAAAATGAGCCATCTTTGATAAACTCCGGGTTGGATGACTTGTGCACTTGTTTTGAATATCATTATTTGGGATTATCATTTCTTTTTTTTTTTTTCAGAGGGGTTGATCCGCCATGGACCTGGGGCCATCATGATGGGTCAGATTTGGAGCAGATGGAGATGGATTCCAGTTACGTCCAGCGCAAAGAGAGGGAAGGACTTAGTAACAGGAAGGTGCAAGTGTTACTGGCCATGAGGGTTGAGCTATCTTCAATGGTTAGTTTGTCAGAAAAGTGAGTGACCACCTGAGGCAAGAACCAGAAAACCGATCTTGAAAAAAACGGCGAGTTGAATTTATGGTCAGCAGGTGTGACTTGCCGTCCCTCATGGAACTGGCAGACGCGGTGCCTGGATTGTTTGCCAGTGAAGAGATGACATCTGATGAGATAAAGTTCAAACTACCTTAGTCAAAAAAGAGACCAAAGAATTTACGGTTGAATTGGTGTTGCCTGATGAATCTTCTCTCCATCTAAATCCACGAACAGACCCGATGCTTTCAACAACCCCTTCCCCTCGGAGCATCCAAAACTCGCAGATAACCGAACGTTCCTGAATTCCCATATGTACAAAAGACCCTGTACGGAGTCTCTTTTCAAACCCACGCAATTTCCAGTTGCCGTCATATCTTTCTGGCCAGAAACTGCGAGGATCATGGGTTTGGTCGACGGGTTGCGAAGCGTCCGCTTCATGACGGCGTTGTAGATAACGAGACGGATTCGACAAGTTATTGAATGAAGATAATAGAATGCTAGCACGACATGGGCATCTGGGACGCTGCCATCCGCAAACAAAAGCACAAACTCTCTCCGGTTTGCGCATCTTCGAGGCCAACAGGCTGCCTTCCGGCGTCGGCCGTTCTCTCGGGCAAGAGGGCCCTCGTAGCGGACAAAAGGCGTGCTCGCACACTTCCCCACCCTTTGATCTCGTTTTCTGACATGGTGAACAGTGACGGCATTTGTTCGCCTTAGATTTCGATTCGCCTTGGAGTGCGCATATGTCGGGGTTTTCTACACCTCGCAAACACCGAGTTCATCTCGACCACCAGACAAACTGTTGAACACAAGTCCGCCTCCGCTGTCGGCTTGTGTATCGACGCTGATTTTCTTTTGTCATAGCCGGAGTTTCCATTGTTCCAGTATTGCCACAGTGGTAGCAAACACCATCAACAGCCACCTCGGCAACGTTGCATGGATGCAGCTGTTCCAGGAAACATTGCCCGAGTCCCCTCAACTTCCCCATGTATCATGCATCCTGCATCTTCCTGTCCGAGGGATGGATATTCTTCAACAATGCGGTGTGATAAACACCCCCACTCAGACAACCGGGTTGAAGGAATTATGCAACCTTCTAGTTCTCCCTCGACGAACGGGCACAGGGGCGTTGCGATGATCTCAGATATCCTTTCTTGTTTCGGATACTGGAAAAATAGTGACAAATCATGCTCTAGACTTCTCAGATTTGTCAAGCTTTTCCTCGGCAAGTCATGACTGGGCGCCACAAAGCTTGAACTGCGGCAATCGTCAAACAAGGATCACGAATCACATCGGCTATCTTACTTTTGGAGAGAAATGGGAAATGTCCGTTTCCTCAAAAAAAATATGCTTTTGGCGTTCAGAGGGCATCTTGGTGGCTAAGCACGGGCGGTTGATCGACATTGAGATCATCCCATCGAAAGCAACGGCCCGCTCCCGCCAATAACACCGCGAAGCGACAGTAATTGGTCCGAGCATGGTTCCCTTTCCGACACCAGGACTGATAATGCTGTCTCAGATTCGTCTTTTGATTGAATATTAAACTTGTTCGACGCCAGGGGGTTCCAATGCAGGTGTCAATATGATGTTGTGCAGAAGTGCAACGCAGGTCCAGAATCACCCCCACGCTGCCCTGCCCTGCCGCGACCTCCACATCTCCCGTCGGTCCGCACACCTTCTCCATGCTTCCCGCGGCTGCCATTTCGTAAGGCGAGGTAGGGTGGCATTATGGCTCAGGTGGGTAGTATAGTGTGTTGCACTCCGGGGCCAGTGGTTGAAGGGAGTGTAAACACAAGTCCCGGTTTGCCCGGACCATCAAGTATCTTGGCGCCATGGAGGCAGGTCTGGATGGGTTTTGATGGATTTCCGCTGGTTTTCGGGCATGGGAAGCTGAGGTGAATAAGTACTGATCCACCTGCTCGGTGAGAACAAAGGCCGGACGGTTACCCGATAGGATGGACGTGGTAAATTAAAAGTCAAGGTGCTGACGTTTGTATCAAATATCTTTTCCTGGGAATGCGGATTCTCACAGCTTCTTCAACTTCCGGCATACATCCTTCTGCTAAAATTACCAAATTGGGCACGTCGATCCTGGAATCTGCTCGATACATATATCAAGTGCGCATGTCTCGGCCCTTTTACATCGTCTCACCGAGTTACCTCCCTTTCCTTTGGGTTTGCCTGAGCTTCGAGTTACACACCGCCATGCTGTGATACCCTGGGGCTTACTGTCCAAAGCTACAAATATTACCAAGCTTGGCGAAAAGCTATATGCAGGGCAGCTGCAGCAACCCGTGAAGAACGCAGGGCACCCCGTTCCTGTCCACTTGTTTCTCTTTAGCTGTTTTTTTCACGCCGTCATAGGCTCATTTCGTTTGACAATCTGCATCATGCCGTCATCGTCTACATCAACGGTCGTGCGGCAGCAGCCCGGGTATGCTTGCGAGGAATGTCGGAGACGCAAGGCGCGCTGTGACCGGGTTCGGCCGCAGTGTGGGTTCTGCGTAGAAACCGGGACGGCCTGTGTCATCATTGAGAAGAGGCCGCAACGGGGTCCCAAAAGAGGTCAACTCAGCGCAATGAGATCACGGATTGGTGAGTTCTCGTACTGGAATGCAAGGGCAATATGTCGTGGGTTCACTAACAGTGTGCAGCAACGCTTGAGAGGCAACTATGTGAGCGGCAAGGCTTAGCTGCCTTCCATGACCCGAGCACCGGAATGATGGGCGATCCCAGTGTACCGGTACCGGCATCAGCAATCTCGGTACTCTCGGAACCGCATGCACCAGTGGCCGATATGGAAGTGGAACATCGAGGATCGGTTGGAGATGATGCAAGACATTACGGAAGCTACGCGGGCATGAGCAGAAACTTTTCCTTTACGGGCAGCACCACATCTGAGGCACCGTCGATTATCTCGGGAGCCTCGTCCTCGATCAACTCGGCGGCAACTTCCATCTTGACCTCGCAAGACACAGTTGCGCTCAGCCTATGGACGGATATGAATTGGCAAGATGTAGACTGCACAAGCAGCAGCCTATCCATGATGCAACCGTGCTCAGTCTCTCCCATGATGGATATATCACACATGCACGCCATCGGCCATCACAATGCATATGCAGGAGCGGGAACGAGCCCAACAAACCCACTTCGGCGAGACTCCGAGAACTTGGAGATGATCATTTCCGATCTGATGCGGACCGATCTGGATCAACTCTACTTTGAGCGTGTACATCCAGTGATACCCATGCTTCACCAGAGACGGTACTTTTCCTGGGCCGACGAGGAGAACCCTAGTCCACCAAGGGCCGGCCTCCGATCGGCGATGAGGGCGATAGCTGCAGCCATGTCGGCCCAGTTTCGCAGTCTCGCCGATTGTCTCTACCAGGAAACACTACGCCTGCTCGAGGTACGCAATCAGACACCTACAGCCACCGAGGGGATGGAGATGCCTCTTGAGCAGATACAGGCGTGGCTCCTCCTAGCCCACTACGAGATTCTCCGTGTAAACGAGCACCAGGCCATGCTCACGGCTGGACGGGCCTTTCGTCTAGTTCAGATGGCGCGTCTTTACGAGTTGGACCGCGATGACAAAACAGACTCAGATGGCAACAACACCACAGCCTCTTCGCCCGGTGTCCCGCAATCTCCCACGCTACCTGACGAGGAGTTTGCTGAGGTCGAGGAGAAGAGGCGAATATTTTGGTTGGCTTACAGCCTTGACCGTTTCCTCTGCTCACGAAACGATTGGCCCCTGACTCTTCACGAGGAAATGGTCCGAACTCGGCTGCCAGCACCTGAGACAAATTTCCAACTCGGCAAGCGAGTTCGGGTCGGCTTTCTCCAAGATACACTGGATGTGATGGGACAGATGGCTTGCTCATCTGGCCCACTCTCTCCGTTTGCCGAGACTGTGGTTCTGGCCACTCTGCAAGCCCGTTGCATGGATCATCGGCGGTCCTCACGCAACAACGTGACGTTGACGGAGTCTGGAGTTACCGGAGCCCAGCCAGATCATGACTTTTGGGTCTGCCATGAGTGGCTGACAAGCGTAGTTGAGAAGCGAGTGCAGATTCTGTCGCAAATCCAAGGCCCTGTGACGGACGGCGGGTTTGGGCATGGATCTTCATCGGGTGTTGATGGCGATCCCATGCTCCTATTTGCTCGGATGTTGGCGTATGGCGCCCTGGTGCATCTGAACACAACATTGCAGGCGATTAGAAGTCCATGGCAGACACCGGAGCATCAGCTGATGACGACAACTGCCGGTTGGCGTGCTGACAGAGCTGCTGCCGAGATGGTTCGTCTAGCGAGGTCAGTCAAGGTGTTTAGCTGCTTCAAGGTGCACCCTTTCCTTGCAGATCCATTAGAATGTGCAACAGGGTTTTTACTGGGCAAACAGCAAGCCAAAGCTAACGAGGGAATATTTAATTTTGATGCTGAGGGTCAGGGACTCGCGGATGATGGAGGAGTAGAACATTTACTTCGAGTGCTGAGATATCTGGGGGATACAAGTAGTTTGGCTCGGGACCTGTTGTCGAGGCTGGGGATTTCTATCCAGAGGGCTGGAGTCAAAGCGTTTAGTCAAGAGATGGATTTTGCTTCAAGTATTGCATGGAAGGGTTAATGCAGATTGGCCAGCCTCTGGGTCTTGGATGGAACAGGTTAGCGAGTTTTTGAGACATGGTGTTTCTTGTTGGGTGGCAGGATCTAATTGTAATTTATGGGGCTTTCCTTTGATACTTTTTTTTCTTTTGTCTTTCTTCTTCTTTTTCTCTTTTCCCTTCCTTTCTATCCATATTTTCGTCGTCAGTTTAAGTAGAATTAGGATTACGTATTCGAAGTAAGAGAACAAAACACGAGGAAATCAGAGTCACAAACTTTAACAGTCCTTCACGAACCGATGCCGCCGTTGGCCTCCGAGATCGACAATTTGAACTCGAAATCAGCCTTTCACCGCCACAACTGCCAACATGTCTAATGTGTCCGGAAAGTAAATCATCAGGGGAATGAACCTATGAGAAGCAAAGAACAAGCCAAGAACAAACGCATGTGCGGGATCTGAGACATTGTTGCTTACCTAATCTAAGACAACGTGAGTGGTCAGTGGTATTTACAGAAGCCCAATCCAGGCTCATGGGTGAGGGCATTCCCGGTTAGAAAGAGCTGCTTGGCCATAAGACTGTAAGCCCACAGATCCTCAGGTCCACAGGCGCCCATATGATGCTTTGGATCCCTGGAATCTTCAAAGTGCTAGCCATCTTCCACTGTGGCTCATATTTGTCTGTGGCGGGTTAGGGTTAGAGTTAGGACTAGGGTTTCACGTTGAGTTCTGACGTTGTCGCAAGATGGAATCTTACAAGACCTTTGCCTTTGCTCAATGCTTCGAAATGAAAGTGGAACGAAGCGCGCCGCTGCGCCGCCGCCGCCGCCGCGACCGCTGGTTATTATGGGGGCAAGCCCCCAAACCCCCGGTCCTCGCTTCGCTCGATTATCCATATCTTGTTGATGCAATGGCTTATACAGCTTCTACGGCTCCCACTCAATACAGGTTGTGTGGAATTCTGGTTGTGGAATACTGGTTGTGGAATACTGGTTGTGGAATTCTGGTTGTGGAATACTGGTTGTGGAATACTGGTTGTGGAATACTGGTTGTGGAATACTGGTTGTGGAATACTGGCCTTGGAATATTTGGTGGCTTTGGTTGAATGATGAACCTGGTAATTGCTTCTGGTAACGACTTTCTGGCTGGCACTGGCACCTCCGTATTGCTACTTCTTTCCTTTTTTTCTCAACCAAAACCATGCCATTGCCACGAGCCATACTACATGGCACGCTAAATCTCTCAGCCAATGGACACACGAGAAACTCTTGCGGAGAGAAGCTCCTGACAGATTCTCCATTCTTAAAAGAATTTCAAATCATGTCATATTGGAGCTTCGCTTCAATTATAATACCCGCCCTTGATCGTTTTTAGAGGAACGGTTAAGGCAAAAATCTGGAGTAGTCTTCAAAAGTACACCAGCTTCATGCTCAAGAACGCAAATACAATACGAGAAAAAAAAAAAAAAAAAGGAAAAAAAACAAATCCATTAAGTGTTACAACCTGCACCAGAGGTGGGTACAGACTGCAAGGCAGTACGCCAAAGGGTAGATTGACAGGATAATCGAAGGTTGTGGCACGCGTCTCAGACAAGGGGTTCGCTGTCAACAACAGGTTGTTCTAACAAAGAGCTACTACTGAGAGTAGATTGTAGACAAATGAACTGTATTGC